>CM055072.1:35010991-35276885 GCA_029204045.2 Tillandsia leiboldiana | reverse complement strand
ATAATAAAAATGCACCACCTCATTTTCTTAACCGTTTGGGACCGATTGAAGAACTAATTTTTATTTTGTTTTGTCTCTTTAATTATTTTTCATCCCATTCAGTGGGGTTCAGAATAAAAAAAAATAGTTTTAGCGAACTTTTGACAGATCGGTAAGCATCGAAAAAAAGAAGAAGAATTCTTTATCTCCCGTTCTTTTTTTTTTTTTTTATCAAAATAAAATGAATACGAGAAGAATTATTATTATTTTGTTATTTATCAATTTGGATGCATTTGCATCCCTACCAAAATTTGTTCTAGAGCTAATAATATTCCATATGCTACAAATGGTAGGTAGGGGGTCTAATTAAGGGGCTTCATTTTCACTGATAATTTGTTGTCCCCATGATCCAAAAAAGCACTAATTATGCTCTGGTACTTTTTAATCTAATCTATGTAAATGTATTCTGGTGTGAATGAGCATCAGCATTTTGCTTTTTTTTTTTAGTGCTGGGTCCTTGTAAGCATATGCCACACTAGCTACCTAATTCGTACAACAATTATTCACATGCAGTGCATGCCCATGCTCCTCTTTTTTTTCCCCAAAAAAAAAAAAAAAAAAAAAAAACTAATGTTATTATTATTATTTATTATTATTATTATTAGGCTAAATTACAGAAAATCTTTTCGTAATATCTCGTTTTTTTACTTTGCCCCCCTGTTTTTTAAAAGCCTATATTTTGCCCTCTCGTAATTACCGAAATATACATTTACCCTCCGCCGTCACCATTCCGTGAGTGAACCGTTAATTTTTTAAAAAATATTATTAGATATAACTAAAATACCTTTTAAGAATGACGAGAAATAAACTAAAATTCATTATCTCCAATATAAGGTAATAGCATTTTCGTCGATTTACCTTCTCCGTTAACATCGTTGCCCCGTAAAGACAATTCGGTAATTACGAGGGGACAAAATATAGACTTTTAAAAGACAGAAAATAAAATAAAAAATTAAGATATTATAAAAAAAATTTCTGTAATTTAGCCTTATTATTATTATCGTTGGCTGATATTAGTCAACATGGGAATATGTTTCTTTCGGCACATAAGAAGAGTACCTATTCCTTTTAGTGTTGTCAATCATAGTAAAAAAAAAAATAAATAAATAAATATAAATTTTTTAAATATAATTTAAAAATGCAAAAATGTAGCCTGAATAGATTTATATTTTTTGAAAAAAAAAAAAATCGAATTCAGATTGCACGCCGAAGATGGACACTCGAATAAAAAATATGACTATTTAAAAATATTTTACTTCGATTGTAAATAATATGTCAATTATAAAAATTATTCAACTCAGCCAAATTTTTGCCCTACCTAAGCTGCATTAAGGGCCTGTTTGATAACCGGATAAGGCTATACTAGTTATACCAGGGATAAGTATAAAGTACAGAATTAGTGTAAAAAGTGTTTGGGATGGTTTCAGGAATAAGAGATTTTGTGTTTCGTATGTTAATGAGGAATAAGAGGAATAAAAAGTTTTAGTTGGGTTAAATAACTTTTTTGCCCTCAAACTTTATTATGGGATAAAATTTGTTAAAATCTAATTTCTTTATTTTAAATAATGGATTAAAGGTTTACAAAAGATAAGATAAAATCAAAATCAAAATTATATTATATTTTATGAAAATAATATTTAATTTAACATTTCACTTGCTCTATTTTTTGTTTAAAAAGAAATTATTCATCATATTTTTATAAAAATATTTTTTTCATGAAAAAAAGGTATATGCTATTTATCTGCTATAAATTTCAAATTACTTCCCTACTAATATATACAATTTGTTAAATGATCTTTTTGCCCTCATTCATTTAATTTGTGATAAAACTTGTTAAATTCAAATTACTTCGTTTTAATTAATAAATTAAAATCTTACAAAAAATAAGATAAAATCAAAATCAAATTATATTTTATGAAAATAATATTTAATTTAATATTTTACTTACTCTATTTTTTTAAAAAAAAAAATTATTCATCATATTTTTATAAAATATAGTGGGGGGAATAAGGGGTAAATTTGGAAAGTAAAATATAGTGATATTTTACTGTTGGAACAGTAATTCTTATTTATGCCAGAAATATCAGAACAAACTATTCTTATAATTCCTGATGTGTTTGGTTCGGGGATAAATTTAAGAGGTATAAATTTTTTTATACCTGGGATAGCTTGCTATTCCGGGATAATGAAGTATAAAAGTTAAATTGCGTTTGGTTGAAAAGTTAGTATTCTCTGGAATAGTTAAAATTGTGTTTGGTTAAAATTATAGAATAGTAGAGGATAGTGGAAAAAGAAAATAGAATTTTTATAAAAATACCAACTTTGCCCTTAGCTTTTTTTATAGAAAAATTAATTTAATTATTATATTAAATTTGAAGCAATTTAATTATAAATAATAAATTATATCTCACTTAAAAAAATAATATTTTTTATTTTATATTATATTTTAAGAATATAAATAATAAATTATATTTTATATTATATTTTATATTATATTTTTTATATTTTATATTATAATTTATATTTTATATTATAATTTATAATTTATATTATAATTTATAATTTATATTATAATTTATATTTATATTATAATTTATATTTTATATTATAATTTATATTATAATTTATATTTATATTATAATTTATATTTATATTATAATTTATATTTTATATTATAATTTATAATTTATATTATAATTTATATTTATATTATAATTTATATTATAATTTATATTTTATATTATAATTTATATTTTATATTATATTTTATATTATAATTTAATTATAAATAATAAATTATAACTTTTTCCCTTCACTGCCCCCAGGGATAAAACCTTATTCCATGGGAGGAGAGGAATAAGGCTTAACGGGTTATCCCAGAATAACCCGTTAAGCCAGAGATAAAAAAAAAAATTATCCTATGCCATTTTCGAGCACTATTTGGCAGGAATTGGGGAATAAAGGGGGTTATTCCCCCTTTATCCCCGAACCAAACATGGCCTAAGGCCATGTTTGGTTGGGGGATAAAGGGGGATAACTCCTTTATCCTCCCTTTATCCCCAAACACAAAAAAAAAATGGAGGGATTTGTTATCCCTCCCTTAACGGGCTATTCTGGAAAAGGTGGGGATAACAATTTCCCACATTGGTAGGAATAAAATTGTTCCCATCCGGGAACAACCTTGTTTCCATTTTTTTTAAAATTTTTTAAAATTTAAATTTAAATTTATAAAATTTTAAATTTAATTTTTTTTTATTTTATAAATTTTAAAATTTTTAACTTCAATTTTTTATAAATCTAAAAATTTTAAAAAATTTAAAATTTTAAGATTTTAAAATTTATACAAATTTTGTATATATAAATTTTCAAATTTTTTATAGAAATTTTTTAATTTAAAAATAAAAATTTTGCATCATCTTTTACATATTTTTCGAGATAATTAAAATTTAAATTTTTAAATTTACAGAAATTTTAAATTTTATAACTTTTAAAATTTGTAACTTTAATTTTTAATAAATTTATTTTAAAATTTATCCAAATTTTAAAATTTTTAACTTTAATTTTAAAAAAATTAAACGGTATTATTTACTAAAATATAAACTTTAATTTATACAAATATTAATTGTTATTTAATTAATATTTTATATTAATTAATTAGATAAAATATTATTATTTTAAAATTTTATTACTCTTATTTTTTCACTATTCTCGCTTATTCCAATAAATGAACCAAACACAATTTCAGCTATTCGTAAGAATAACAACTTTACAAACCAAACACTATTTTTTTTTTATCCCTAACTATTCCGGAATAACAAGCTATCTCAAGGATAAAATATAGATTTTTAAAAATTTTAACAGTAAATATTTAGCTGAATCATTTGTTGACATAACAATAATTAATGTCCAAGTTTAGTCATTACCTGCATGAGCACCCAACATTTTTTCTGGGGTAATTAATTGACAGATTGAACATTTCAACCACCTTGATCTTTTTCAGTTATAACTCAAATGAGAAAGTAATTGAACCAAGGACTGAGCACCCAACATTTTGATAATTTCAAGGTTGATTGATCGGAGTATATAATGGAAAATATAAAAATATAAATATATCGTTCTCTACTTACTTAGATTTTTTTAAAATAATAATTATTTTATTTTATTTAATATTCTAGTAGAAAATTTTAAATTCGAATCATATTAAATTGGTTTTATTTTTAATTTGTTATTATTTAATTCAAGGCCTATCAGATTTTTTTTTGTTTTTAAAGTTCATTAAAGAGTATATATTATAGAGAAATATCATAGCAAAATAAAAATTTTATTAATTATTCTTAGTCTTAAACATGCGAGGTTCCGGCAATCATCCGACTCGTGCTCATGACCTGAACGTGTGTATTTAGGAGAAGCCTTGCTCTTATTTTTTTCTAACCAATATAAACACAAGTGAAGGAATAAATAAATTCACTCTACACGTGATGAGTTTTCAATATGGGATTAAACATTACATGTAGAGGAGAATGAGTTTGGGGTCACAGACAAAGCTTATGAATATTGGACTGCACAGAAAAGTCCAAAGACAAAAAAATCGCAAGTTTAAAATCACATTAAATTCATATAAAATCCAACGGTATCATTAGGGGTCGCATTGCTCATATACACCAGTTGCACGCAGTAACTTTACCTATCTAATAATCGTGCTTAAGATGATTATCATAAATATATTATAACAAGCTAAGTATTTGACAATAAAAGAAATAAAGCTTTTACTTAGAGAGCAAAAATGAAATGTGAAAGCTCAAACTTAGAGTTTCTATTTTTTTGATTATGCGGAATCCATCGCCCTAATATGAAATAACATTTTCTTTTTTTTTTTTTTTTTTTTTTTTTTTTCAAACAACTGTTCTCAAATGGCACTATATATATATATATATATATATATATATATATATATATATATATATATATATATATATAAACTATTATGACATAGGACCATTGTAGAGTTGGAAATTAGCTTGTTAATAATAATTACCTAAACCCTACAATTAAGTAATTATTATTAATAATTTTAGCACTAAGCTAGAAAATATAGTGCATAAATAGTTAATGGGCCTGGGCCAATTGTGAAGCCCACTCGAACCCAATCCGTATCCGTCGTGCCGCGCCATTAATAGAGTCCATTTGGGTAGTGCCTACAGGGCCTGGTACGCCCTCCACGACGTGCCAACGTCGTTGTTCACGGTCACGCCCTCCGTCGCAGCCTCAATTTTACGATTTGTGTCATATTTGAGCCTGCGCTGCTGCCAACATCGACGAAAGTGAGGACGTGGTAGGAAAGTGTAGTGCTGCATCGACATGGAGGTGATGGAGAAAGAGGAGGTTGATGAGGGAGACAAAGAAAAAGACGAAAAATGAAGGAGAGATAAATGAGAGAGAAAAAGGAATTACGATAATTTGGTCCATTTACAAAAAAATTCGAACATAATCTGTAACATTTTAAAAACATCATATTTTTGTAAAAAAGTAAAATCAGTGATTTTTTTTTTTTTATACAACTGCGAATTATTAATGCAAATTGGCGACTAAAATAATATTAGTCATTTTTTAAATTTTATATAATTGTCAAATATGGAAAAAAAAAACCAATAAAATTTAAACCCAGGTAGCAAATAGCGACATAATAAAAATTCATATGAAGTTTGTTTACTTTCTAAAATTTTGATGTTGGCCGTAAAATGCACCGAAATTTTTTTTTTGATTTAAATTTTTATTTTTTCTGTATTTGTTTAACCATAAATTTTTTTTTTCGAAAAACTCTCTTTTAAGAATTTAAGAAAAATGAAGTGTTTTTATTTTTCATGAATTTTTGATGAAAAATAAAAATTCAAACTATGTAAATTTTTTTTTATTCAATTTTTTTTTTTTTATTGAATCAGACAAATATAACGAATTTTTTTTCGACCAAATAAATATTAATAAAGAAATATATTTTTATGATTTGAGGTTCAAGTAAACACTCCTATTTTCGAATAAAAAGTGGAAGGACTACGTTGCAATATCGTAAGAGTATGTGTACCATCCATACATTTGATCCCAATATTCTCTCCTACGAATCCATATCCACCGTCCGAACGAAAGCAGTCCTGTATCCAACGGTCGAGATCGGATCAAAATTCGAGCCACCACAACCGTCCGATCCATTCCGCACCACTTCGTCTATAAATAGCTCGTCTCTCCCACCCGAGCGCCGCTCCACGAAACCCTAATTCTCCAAAACCCTCCTCCTCCTCCTCCTCCTCCTCGTCTTCCTCGATCGATCGAGCTCGTTAGGGTTTCGAGCCATGGCCATGGAGGCGGCGAGGACGGTGAAGGACGTCTCCCCCCACGAGTTCGTGAAGGCGTACTCCGCCCACCTCAAGCGATCCGGGAAGGTTTGATCCCCTTCTCTCTTTCCCCTTTGGGTTCTCATCTAATACTTCGATTTGATTTAATCGACGTTTTATATGAATTTATCTATTCTCGTTTTCGTGTGTAATTGTTTGGGATGCGCGATTACTATGCGGGATTTGCGTTGCTTATGATGCACTTGGGGCAAAGTTTGTTCTTTGGACTTTGATCGAGTACTATCTGTTAGTTACTCGGTTTTAGTGTGTTTGTAAACATGTTTGTTTGTTAATGATTTGATGCTTGAATTTAGGAAAAAGTTTTAATCGTAAAAGATGCAGAAACGTGTTTTGGTGTAGGACGAAGCATCAAGTAGGGTTTGATTCCTCTATTTTAGATTGGTTATCTGATGTTTGAATTTTAATTGAAAGTGGTATGCTGTGGATCTATAAAATCTCCGATCGTAACGAATTAGAACAGTGTGGAGAAAAATATAGGATTAACCTAGGGTTATTGTGTAATGTGGCACTGTCTAGGGTTTAATACCTCTGTTTTTCATTGGTTTTTGCTGGAAAACTTATATTTTTTTTTATAGACATGCCATTAATCTGATATTTCTTGCTGTTTCTGTTTTGGGTTTCTCTGGAATTTGAGTTTATTTATGTTGGATTAGCATCATTTGTGATTCTGCAGTGCTATTATATGCTCTTTGGATTTGGATAGTGTGTTATAAGGGGATTCAATTTGTGATTTGAGCTTGTTTCCTTTTCTTTAGCTGGTTTCCTATCAACTGCAGTGCTATCCTTGAGTTCCATGAGATGTAAAGCCCATATGAATGGACTTGGTTTCTACATTTCTCACTCTTTTTGTTAATTTGTTGCCGATGAGACCCACAGATGTAGAGTTTGCTTGCTAGCAATATGCCATCTTGGAGAAAAAACATTAAAAAAGTACATGAGCAAGCGTATAAGACCCGCATATTTTTACTTAAAAATCATGAAGCTTGATAAAAACAGCAGATTGGGGCCTCATTTAGTCCACTGCCATTTTGTTTTTTTCTTTCTTTATAGCTAAATACACCAGCGGTTGGACCTCTTTGTCTTTGCTAATTCGTCATTCAATTTTTGTTGTCGTACAAAACCTCTAGGCGTACAGATTGCATGAGACAAACATTTGGATATGCGTTCGGTGTTATGTCATTTGTTCATGGCTTCATGCTAAGGACATTAACCTGATTAGTGTGTGTGTGTGTGTTGCTCTCTCTCTCTCTCTATCTATTGAACAGATGGAGCTTCCTGAGTGGACGGATATTGTGAAGACCGGAAGGTTCAAGGAGCTCGCGCCCTACGACCCCGACTGGTACTACATCAGAGCTGGTATCGAACCTTTCTCGTCACTCCCATTACAATTCATGCTTTAAATAATTTTCATTTCTCAGATATTTCTGATGCCCGATAACAAATATGCTATACTTTTACTTAAGCACGGGAAGTGTTGTTCCTCTTCTATTTTAGCTTCTATGGCTAGGAAGATCTATTTGAGGCAAGGTATCGGCGTCGGTGGCTTCCAAAAGATTTATGGTGGCCGGAAGAGGAACGGCAGCCGTCCACCTCACTTCTGCAAAAGCAGCGGTGCGGTAGCTCGTAACATCCTGCAACAGTTGCAGAGCATGAACATTATTGAGGTCGATCCTAAAGGGTGAGTCCTTGCTCCTTTTTCTTATTCTATTATTCGTTCGTTCGACGATTATTGGTTTCGGTATTATGAGCATGCTTCACCTTACCTACGCAACTCTTTGGGCTCTCACCCTATAAACAGAAGCTCCTATTTGGGCCTGTTTTTTGCCACAGCATCTGTCAAGGGAATATTAACGGAAAAAGTTATAAGTGTTTCTTTAGAAAAAAGCTCTAATCGAGCCCTAGCTCGCTCGGCCGACCCCTATGCTTGCTCTTTTACGTATGTTTTTACAAAGCTTTTAATTCTCTTTCATGTTTCAGTGGGAGGATGATAACTTCTCAGGGAAGGCGCGATCTCGATCAGGTTGCCGGAAGGATTACAGTCGAACCTTGAGCTGAGTTCTTGAAGCAAAAATATGCTGGTTTTTAACTTTTGTTACCACCGTCGGATTTACGCCACTTTTTTTTTCTCTTTCTTTTTTCATATCCGCAGCGGTTATGGTGATGAGCACTATTTAAGAACATCGTCGATGGTTTTGTAAACCCCTATTTTGTGTTGAATTTTGTCATAGGACTTAACCCGCAACCGTCGTGTTTTAAGGTTTCTTTAGATTTTTAAATTTGCAAGTTAGTTCCTTTTGTGTGTCAATAACCTGAGATATTTGAATATCATAATTGTCGGACGCCGCCCTTCTTGTTTGGCCGAGCTTTTGTGAAGATTCTCTGCTGTCTGAAGAACCAGATGGTAAGTTTCGCATTTATATAGTTCTGAGCTTAGCTCTTGTGGGGTAGTTGAAATTTTAAGCTGTTCTTGCTTTCGTTGTTGGAATGTTCTGCGTTTACCTCATCAATCAATCAAAACTGTCTGGGATTGTTCTTCAAATTATCAGAAGAGTCATTGGTTTCAGGTTTAACAAATGCAGGGGTGTACTTGTCGATGGTTTGGAGGCTAAGAAGTTTATATGCTCAAAATTTTGGAGTTTCTGGTTCTGCTGTTTAGAGAATCTGCAATGCCATTCATTCTGTGCGCGATAAGAAAGTACAATGGAGGGTTAAGAAAATACAAGATTTGGAGGAGGCTAAGAGTTACATGCTCAAATCCGAGTTGAAAGATTGGATTGAAAGTATGAGGTTGAATCCACGTCGTATATACGCGCGGCGATGACTCATAGTAAGAAGCAGAAGAGTAGTACTAACTATAATATCACACAGATCAAAAGAATGAGAAGTTGTTTATTGTTCCATTTATTCTCCCTTTTTTTTTTTTATTACCACAGCAATTAGAAGAAAAATATCAACATATAGTATTTTAGAAAAGTACCATAAGTCCTTCTCATTGTGGACTGCACTGCTGCGCATTCACTTGCAATTTGGTATAAACCAAGGTAAAAAAAAATGAAGTGACAATCCCAAAATTAAGAGCCAATCCATCCATATGAGAGCAACAATGAACATGTAAAAAGAATGAGGCAGATAAAGGAAAGAAAAAGAAAAAGAATGGGGGGATGGAAATCGCCATGTTCCGAGTGTTCTCAAACATGGCCTTCGAAAGAGCGCCATCGAGAAACTTTCGATGGGGTTGAGTTCTTGTTCATCTTCCCGTCAGCGAGACACTGTATTCGACGATAATAACTGCTATTTAGCCATAAAAGGGAAACAAAATAACACTGTGAAAACAGTAAAAGAATTAAAAGAGGGAGAAGACAAGCTGAGGATATATAAAAAGAAGCAAGTAACTTTTGATTCCGAGCAGATTGAACTCGCAGGAAAAGGAAAAATGCTGAACTTCCCCTCTTGAGTCAGGTGAAATCCCTTCACAAACTACATTTGGCTCTATAGGTATAACTATTACACTAAGTATTGCTACTATAAGAATTTTAATAGTATACATAAAAGGTGCAGAAAATGGAAGCACTTACCATGATGATTTCACGGGTCGGAGGTGAAATCTTGGCTCCTTAGGGGTTGTCCTGGGTTTTGCAGACCTTTAAACCATGGCAAACAAAATTTTCAACTTAACAAGTGAAATAGCAACTAAAAATCTGGCCTAAAAGTAAACATAGTATACCAAAATGAAGTAAATAAGCAGAGAACTGCTTACTTCTTTGGAACGAAGGGTCGATCAAAGTACGGCATCGGCTGGGCTTTGGGCACGAGCTCTTTTCGAAGCCTTCGTATTTCTTCTTCTTCTTCCAACTGTAAAACATGTAATCCAATCGTTACATTTGTTCTCGAACCTTTGTAGAAGATGGGTCTCTTTTGCAAAAGCTGTTTGAAATGTACGAATCATATTTTTGAACAGTTCGTGGATTACTCCAAAATCAAGACTATGCATCATGGGTCATGCAGTGACTGTGCGGTTTGGTTGAAGCTGAAAAATGGGCCAAAGATGCAAAAACAGTAAAAAGTATCCCCATTTTCTTTTCTTATTTTTCAATTTGGTAATTTTATACCTTTTGCTGTCTCTCTCTTTCCAATCTTAGTTGTTCAGCAAAGCTCAGCCTCTCAGCAACCTAGGAAAAGATACATTATGAAGTTCACATTTTAGCGTACACAAGCCAATAGAATATAATAGTTATTATGTTAAGTAATAAAAAAAATAGATATATTAATTAAGAGGTGTGTAGAAGGAAGCTTACATAATGATCAAATTCAGAACGTTCCACCGCACGTATATCGCTATGAAGAACAAGATCAATCGGTTCAGTGCTCTCTTTAATAGGAGGCCTCACCAAACACTGGGTGGGAATGAAATGGTGAAATTTAGATATCAGGATATGAATCTTAATACAATAATTTTACTCTTTTTAAAGAACTATTGAACTCAAAATAAAAGTGAAACATCGTCTTAATTGTTTTTATTTTGGGGCCATACTAATGTAAGAATATATAAGTTGCAAGCAAGAAGATGAACTGTAGCTTTGTTAAGTGCGAGCAAAATGCAAATATCTGGCTTCTTTATGTGTTACATCAGCTCAGACACCTACTGCTATAAATGCAGTGAAAATGTCAGGCAATTACTTTTTCAAGCTAATTTTCATGATGCAAACAGTTTTCACTTCCTTAGGTAAAAGATATAACAAAACTGATCAACCAAAAAATGTCCTTTATTGTCATCAATTCAAGTTTAATCTTTTCATTTGGGAATTATAAAACTTTTGACTTGCACTCCCCCCCAATCCCAATATTAAGGAGCAACAGGTTAGTTTTGCAATGCAAACAGAAAGAAATCTTACACTATGCTGGAGAAACATGTGAGCTAAAATAAAACTAGAGCCATTAAATCAGGTGTCAAAGAAATTTCCCTTCACATTGGAAAGGAATTCACAGTCGATCTTCGGCCAGCACCACACCATCAACTCTAACTTAGCTATGTGATACTCTATAGAGCTCATAACTCACAATATTACCGATTTTATAAAGATAAAAAGTAAAAGAAAGAGAACCTCTGGTTCATCCGTCGTCCATGGAAGTCCTTGTGCGATAGGTATGCGTTTCTTTTCCTCCTCCACAAGCATCTCATTAACTTTCTTAAAGAATTGCTCTTCCTTAAGCCTCCCTCTTTGCTGTTACATAAAAACATATATTAATCAAATTTTTTGAATTTGTGTAACAAAAATTTTTTGCATTAGTCACAGGACAAGATTCCTCATCTTGTGTTCCACTAACGGGCAGGCAAAATCACTATATGAATACTTTTTTTATTCAAGTTGAATAACAAAAGAAAATTGTGAACATGGGATTTAGCCAACAAGCAAAGTGAAGTTCATTTTAGCTTTTGAAGACACATTTTTATTGGAAAGATCTAAAACACAACAAGAAATTGTAACCTGATTGACTAATTGCACTCTAGAGTTGAGCTCGAGACATGAGGAAATTTTTGTAGGCGAGGCAAAATATAATAGCAACATTGCAATAGGAAATTTGTGATTTATTCCATCAGAGTTTTGTAGATATTTGCCTAGATTGTCTGATTAATAACAACAACTCACAGCTATAAGATTGACGGGTGAATGAGTGATGAAAAATGGAAGAAAAATAAAACAAAAAAATACTGATAGGTGACAATTTGTACAAGTTCAATTGTCATGTCAAAAGAAGAAGTGCTGAGGACTGATTTATATGCAACTGATTAAGCAAGGGGACTACAAGTGGTTAAACAATTCGCAGGCATTTTAAAACGCAAATTACAGCATTTTTTAATGTTAAAAATTGTAGGCTCTACGAACTTCAGCAGTATTGCATATTCTCCCATGATCAAATTTTAACTATAATCTCCATCTTAAATGTTGGGCTATATCCTATCACCTTCTCCATCCATCCAAACATAAGTAGTTGCTCCTTATCTCTTTTACGGACAACTGAGTTTCTGATTATATCTTTTTGATTCTCATTTAGAATAGATTATGGTGACAATATCTTTAAGTATCTCACAAGATAATACTAGCTCATTGTTAATTTGCCTTGTCCTCTACTCGTTAAAAAAAGAAGAAAAGAACACATGAAACGCTAATTTGCTTCTTCATTTGATAAAAACTGTAATGAAATTTTACCTTTGAGATTCTCGTAAAAACCTTTTCCACGAGTAATAGTGAACGATGCCCTCAAGGTTAGGAAAGAGAACATTATTTTGTACTCGGTCATAATAAAATCATAGAACTTCATAACTCGACCGTTCATTTCAATAGAACCATCATACCACAACTCTCAAATTACTCTACCAATCAGTAAAAGGAGCTGAAATATAAAACCATCCAATTTCGACTCTCGAGTTCTCCAATTTTTGCAGCATACCATTGCCTAATCTATTATGAAACTAAAATGATTTCTAGCATCTTTCTATAGTTTTTTGCTACCTGTTATAAAATCAACCACTAATCATGATAAAAAATTCACATAAAGAGAAGAGAGCTAGGCCAAATGTTTAAGATTATGTTGAATACCTCTGTCCTCAGCTTAAATGGATGTTGGCTGGTCACCTTGAGCTTCTTGTTCCAGCTCCTCCTCAACGACTCGAGGCTCTGAACAACAAAATCACTTAATTCAATTCTAGCATTGGAAAATCACAGCGAACCGTAGAGAATTATTTTTTTCTTAAGTAACAAATGTAATAGCCATCTTTGTTGTTACATTTCGCCTACTCCGACGGCCGCCGCTCGATGTCCTGCTGCCCTTGCTCAATCTAAACATCCAAAGAAATAAAAAAGAAATTATGAAAATATATGAACAATCTCCAATCGACGAAATATTTACCAAAAAAATCGGTCCTTTTCTCTACCACATCTCGTTCTAACCTGTCGCAATTGCTATCCATCGAAGAGTAAACCCTAGAATCCCTTTCGAACGCTTTCGATGTGAAGAACTCTGCAGAAGAGGTAACGGAAACTGAATCTAATTCATTCTCCGTGGCCTTTATCCGTTGCCCTAATCCAGGCAATGCCCAATTCATCACCCTATTCTTCTTAGTATCCTCTTCCTTCTTCTTCTCATCCGAAATCGAGAGGAGGCACTCAAACGCCTGAACCAAATGCTTCACCCGCCCTGATCCCGGGTCCGGTATACTACTCATCGCCTCCTCCATCACCAAACTCCTCATCTTCCTCACATTCGAACTCCCCTCCAAATCCCTAGTCCCCAGTTCCTCCTCCTCACTCTTCTCTGTGGGGCATTTCGCCGAGCAGGTCGCGGGTTCCTCGATGGGCGGCGGATCTCTCTTGAAGAACCCTTCCTGGGAGGCGCGGAGGGCCTCGTAGGCTTCTCGGCGACACTTCTCGATGTCGAAACCGTTTCCATCGCCTCCCTTCGAGCCCTTCTTCTTCTTGGCGATGATGAACTTCCTCCCCTCCGCGGGTGGCGGAGGCTGCGGGGGGGCCAAGATCGGGCGGCTAGGGTTTCTGGGGGCCGATTTGGCGTTGCTCTTCGCCGATTTGGCCATGGATGGGGATTTGAAGGGCTTTTGGGAGGGCGGAGGAGAGGCGATGGCGATGTTGGGGTCGGAATTCTCGGAAACCTTGAAGATCTCGGAGGAGGTGGATTTAGATTGGGCGTGGCGAGGGGTCGTCGTCGTCGTCGTCGTCGTCTTCTTGGGGGTCGCCATTGTTAGGGTTTCTCGAGGTCGGAGAGGAATATGGTTTCGATTTTGAGAAGAGGTGTGCGTTGTTGGAGAAGGGAGTGGAGGGAAAGAAGACGATGGAAAAAGTGACCGTTGGAGGTAACGGCTAGTTCGTGTACGGAGAAATTTGAACCGGGGGTTGACAATAACCGTTCGATCCTGGGGGTGCTTTAAGATTCGGGGGGAGCGGATTTTGTGCGTGCGTTCATGCAACACAACGTATGTTTTTTTTTTCTTTTTTTTTCTTTTTTTTCTTTTTTTTGGGGGGGGGGAAATAATCATTTTTTTAAAAAAAAAAACCTGATTTTTGGTGGAGCAATGCTACATGTACATCCCGAAGGGGTGTATATCATACACCTCCACCATTTTAATGGTGGCGATATCTTTTACGGGTCACATCGATTGACCCATCATCACACCCCACCCATTGGATGGGTGGGGTGTGTGGGTGTACAAGTATCATTTCCCTTTTTGGTGATGCAATAAATTAATTATTCATGGCATTTACTTCTATTATATTTTTTTAATAAGAATTTTTTGTTATTTACTCCCGACTACTATTCAAAATTTTTAAATTTATTTTAAAATAATCAAAATGTTATTCGAAAATCCAATCACTTCAGAATTTTTTTAAAAAAATAGAAATATTTGAAAGAATTTTTTAAAATCAATAACGATATTTTCGTACTCAAAAAATAAATAAAACCATTTTTAAATTTTGAAGGGCATATTACATATTAGCCCTTTTTAATTTTTGTATTTATTTAGGTACTTAAATACAGTAAGTCATTTAAAAAAAAAAAGTAGTTGAATGTCACATTCACGCAAATTACTTTTTAATATGGTTATTTTTTTTAAAAAAAAATTGAATAAATTTTAATTTACCTCCGATAGTTTAATATATTTTTATTTTAGCATCCTATCATTTAAAAAATTATATTTAACAACCTAATAATTTTTTTTAAAATTTTAAAATAATAATTTTAAAATTACTGTACTATAAAATGTAGATTACACTATGTTAAAGTAAAATATTAGACGGTTCTATAATTTGTAAAAAGTATCACTTTACTATTCTGATTAACAATATATCTTTAATAGTAAAATAAAAATAAAACTATAAAATAACTAAGCGTAATTTTGAAAATTATTAGGGGATAAAGTAAAAAAATGAGCTAAAATTTGGAATGACTTGAAGTTTAGCCAAAAATATATTTTGGACGGCTATTTTATATTAAAAAAAAAAAACTTTCTTGGGATGTTATATTATTTTTGGATATGCAAGGTTTTTTTTTTGAATGGAATTGTCTTATATTTGATGAATTTAAGTGAAATGAATTTGGAGTTCGAAATATTTTTTAGAATGCGTTGATATTCAATTTAAGCAGTCACGATTGAGATGATCCGGGTGCGCCAAATGAGCCGCGCAAATAGACACCCGAAAATCGGGCGTACGATATACATCTCAACCATCCTGGGGTGGGGACATCTGACAAGAAGTATTTTTTTCTATTTTAAATGAGAAAAATATAAAAGTTTCTTGAACTTTCGCTTTTTGGATAAATATATTCCTTAACTTTTAGTTTTTATAATTAGACTTTTTAAATTTATCAAATCTGTCAATGAATCCATTTCAATTGAAATTACTAATTATATAACCGTTTTAGAAATACATCTTGCATATAATCTTAAAAAACTTGAAAATATAAAATATTATTATTATTTTTTTTATACAAGCCTATAAAATAAACAACAGTAAAAACAAGTTTTTCTTAAGGAAAATGCTATGTGTACACCCCTTTCGGGGTGTACATCATACACCCCACCCATCTAAGGGTGGGGGTGTGATGATGGGTCACTTGATGTGACCCGTAAAAAATATCGCCACCATTAAAATGGTGGAGGTGTATGATATACACCCCTTCGGGGTGTACAGGTAGCATTGCTCTTTTCTTAATCTTCAATCTTCATATTTAATCATTATTTTTTTAAAAAAAATATTTTAAAGTTTTATAAAATTGTATACAAGATATGCGATCAAAATTAATGAATGCTTAATTAACACCTTCAATTGAGAATAGGGAGCTTGAACTATTTTTTAAGTTTAGATGGTCAAACAAAAAAGTAAAAGTTCAGGAGCCTATTTGCATACCTCTAAAGTTTAGGGGGTCTTTGTACATTTTTCCAAAAAAAATACATAGGGGAAGTCTATTTCATAACGAGCCATAGTTAAGGGGGGTGTCCATACTTTTTCTTAAGGGTTAATTACATACATGTTCCTCCAAATATGTCGAATTACAAATATATCCCTCCAAATTTCAACTTTTCATATTTATCCTTTCAAAAATCCAAAGTTCTTCAAATATGCCCCTCTGGTTAATCCCCGTTTAGAATCTGTTTATTTATTAACAGATTCGATGTGAAATTATTTTTTTGCCCCCTTACAAATATATCCCTCCAAAAATAATACCATTATGCTTGTTACAAAAATGCCCCTCTCCAACCACATTTTAACCCGTATCCATAGTCACAATATTATTAACCTCCAAATAGCGCGCGTATCGTCTTAAGCACCGTCGCCTTCGCCGGAGCTTTTCTCGTCCTAAAATGGCGGCCGCGTCCCTCTCCCTCTACTCCTCCGCCGCCTCCGCCGCCGAGTTTCCTTGCCAAGAACACCACCGCATCCCTCCGCCGCGCGCCGCCGCGCTCCGCCGCCTCCCTCCTCCCCTCCGCCCCCGCCCCCGCCCCCGCCCATATCGCTCCATGCTCCTCGCGCGCGCCAGGTTCGAGAAGTTCGACGACGCCGATCCCCCTTACTCCGCCTCCGCCTCCGCCTCCGCCTCCGCCGAAGAAGAAGAAGACCCCGCCGCCCCTCCGGATCCCGCGAAAGAGGCGGATGAGGACTATAGGTTCCACTAATGTTAAACCCTAATCTTTCGATGGATATCGCGTTTGGTCCCTACCGGGGTGTGTTCGTGTGTAGTGATGCATTGATTAGATGTAGTTGTTGTTGTTGTTCTACAGCTGCTTGCCCTCGGATTTGGATTTAAATAGGGTTAAATATGTATGATTTTTTTTAAATAGGGTTAAAAAGATATTTTTTTTTTGTTAGTAAATAAAAGAAAGGGTAGAAAGGTATATTCACTTTCTAATATAACCAAGGTTAAGTATTTAACCTATGATTAACTCAACTTTTCTAACAGAGATGGACGGTAGGGGTAGATTTGAATAACTGTGGATTTTTGAAGGGATAAATATAAAAAGTTAAAATTTGGAGGGATATATTTGTAATTCGATATATTTGGAGGGAGATGTATGTAATTAACACTTTTCTTAAAAAGGAAAAAAAAAAACTGATCCGTACTTTCCTTGTTGAGGCCATTTTTTTCGATCGAAAACCTCCGCAAGGATGGGTTGTTGCAGCAGCAAAAGCATCGATTCGAGCGCGAATCGGATCTCTCGGTGGCAATCGACGGGGATCGTCGCCCTCCGAGACGGCAAATTGAAGGTATTTCGATCTCAATTTAGGGTTTCTTTCGATGATGCTCCGGTGATTAATCCTTAATTTTGATGTATCCTTTAAATTGCTACGATTTGATGCTTTATAAGCGTAATTCGATTGCAAAATTGACATCTCCGTGATGACGATGCGAAAAATGGAGAAAAAATTCGGTTTTTTTGTGGCTATTTAATTGTTGTAGCAGTTAGGTTCATAACTGGATTAGGGTTTGGTTGGTTAGCATAGAGGAACCCGAAAAATTCCTCCCTTTTATTTATAATGTTGGGTGAAACCTTATAAATGATTGAATTTGTGGTTTATGTATTGTAATTTTTTTTTTTTTCTCTACTGTAGCTATTTTGCCCCTTTTCAAGCTACTAAAGGCATGTGTGTTATGTAATGGATGAATAATTATTGATGGTCCAAACAATTCACAAGAAAGACTCAGGATCAAAAGGGTAATCGACAGGTTTCGGTCCTCGGCATTATAAAGGGAAAAAAAAAGAGGAAAATTTACTATTAATTTGCTGCTTTTGCTATGTTATTTGGCTCAAATACTGCATCTTGTCAATCTCTCGAGAGCCCATTTGACCCGACTAAGGCCTAGTTTGGAAATGCATTGCAACGAGCGTGCTTATCTGGTGGAGGTTCCCGTCGTCGTTTTTTTAGCATTGGAGTATTATGGGCCGGCATTAAAGTGAATAGGGTAGTATCTAAGTGCTTCGTCAACCTGCTTATGAGCAGAGCCTAAGCCTTTAGTCCCGATTATATTGGGAATCTGCTTTCGTAGATTCCCTAAGGTGAGTTTTACATTGGTTTTCAGGCTCTTTACTGCCGTCACAATAGACTAGTTGCTCTACTGAATTGTCTGCTGAGGCGCACGCCTCAAATGCGCCTCGTGATATTTAAATTTAATGGGTCCAGGGTTTAATTTTTGAGTCTTGAATTTTTTCAATATATATTCTAAAATGCTAAGAGATTGAAAAAAATTTCTAGGTTGAACTCTTTCTTCTCTTTTTCTTGGTCGTTCTCTCTTCCCCCAATAGCAATAAAGCAGCAAACGCTTTTAAGTTGAAAGTTGAAATATAATTTTTGTTTCTTTTAGTTTGAGAACATTTATACATGTGATTTCTTTATTTTTTATGGTTATTTTGTTTTTGTATGGCTATTTTGTATTTTTTTTCTATATAAACTATTAATTTAAATTAGACTTGTTAAGAGTATTTTATTTTTATTAAAAGTGCGCTTCACCTTCTTGAGGCACATGCATTGCGGTGAGCCTCGCGCCTAGGCCCCAAAAGGTCTTTGCGCCTTTTTGTGCCTCGCGCCTTTTCAAACACTGCTTAAAACATGAACATGCACACTTTTGTCATGTCAATGGTAGGATTAGGCTACTATACTATTAATAGCACCAAGTCATTGGTACTATTAGATTTTGAGTCCTTGGATGAAGAGATGTGCGGTTAGGATGATATTGGTCCCCTAGGATTTAGTGGGTGGTTGGTGAAATAGTATGATCTAAAGGGTAGAAATGATCAGAGAGATAGATCAAATGGCAGAAAACTTGATAGTACCAAGTCCTTGGTACTATTGATAGTATAGTAGACCCTATATATATCTTCTTAGCTTTTTGTTTGGTGCGGCAAAAGGACTGCTAGGACAAAATCAGAACTAGCAATTTCCATTTGCAATGCTATTCTTTGAACACATTTGGTACTGTTAAAATGCAAGAAAATGAAAGCAGCAGTAAAATGTTTTTTGTTTGCATGAGTGGAACTATGATTAGTTTTCTTGGTGGACATTTTAGCAAGAATTGAAGTATCCATCGGCACGGTCCGTATCCATCGTGCCATCTCGTGCCAACAAGATATCGGCACGATACAGTCTCCGTACTGATGACACAGCTCAAAACTCTTTTTCTTTTAAATCACTTCTCAATAAAGTTCAAAAGATTTGATAAAGATACATAATAAGCAATTAAAAAAATTTGTTGCTAAGGAAAATAAATATTTCATACCATTATGTGTCGGCACACATGTATTTTTTATGACCAGCACTCATCGACACTGCTCGGCACGCAACGTGCTGTACCGTGTCGACGAGTTTTTGGCACGACCTCATGTCACGGCATTTAAATCCTTGCATTTTAGCAGATTCACAATTCTTACCGCTATACTTCAGAATTGAGATGTTGTATAAAGGATCCATGAACTTTTTTCGTATTTCGTCTAGATTTCTATCTTACCATTTATGTTCTAGACTTTCACAATTTTAAGCGTTGGTTTTACAGACACTACCAGATGAACTTTTCCAGGTGGATAAATTTGTCAGAACACTTGATTTGACAAATAACAAGATAGGTAACCCAAGGTTCTCAATTTTCTTTTTGCTTTTCCATGTTTTGATTGGTATTCACGAAAATACATTAGAATATATGATGTTTTTATTACCTATATAGTCATATTTGAACTTTTATTCTCTCGTATAATGTTCAATACTAAGTAGATGTGTGTAAATCTTTTCAGTTTCTATTTTTCCTTTGGTCGGTACACTTTTTTCCTGAAACATGCAAATATTCACGAGATGATATTGTTAACCTATTTTACTTAATTTTATTCTCTTCTTTTTAAGTAGGAAACATCTTCCAGCTATTAAGAGTTGTCAAAATCCCGAATAGATGATTGGACTTGCAGTTATGTTCCTCTTTCGAAATGAGGGTGATTGCAATATCATCATGCTGACTTCACAGCTCCTTGAAATATTAAAAGTATGTGCATGTAATGAAATCATGTAATAAATAAATGTAATCATGCTATAGATAACTCACATTTATGATTACTATAAAATCTTAAAGCATAAAAGAACCAAGGACATGTTTAGTTCCCGATTGGGATTGAAATTGGAATCCAAATAATCGTGGTTTTAGTTGACAATGCAATCGTTATAGGAATGGACAATTCCCATTTCACCTAGATTTTACCCCCTCTCCCAGGCTGGACATAAGGTAAGGGGTTAGAAGATTCTCGTTCCTCCTCGAAATGAGAATCTGCACGGGGTTCCACCCAACCAAAGAGTTTGAATGGAATTTGACTGGTCTGATCCCCATTCCAAGTCCAAAACTTCCCTAACCAAACTCTCCCAAAATGAAAAGTAATGCTTTCGTATTTCTTGTCTTCAAAGAAATGCATGCAATGAAGAGTGTGATAACTTGATGAGTTGAAATGGCTGATCTACTCTTTTATGATTTTCTTTTCTCTTGATTCTGTCTTCTTCTCGAGCAATTAAGATTAATCCAATTTTTTTCCTCCTGCAGCTGCGATACCACCAGAGATTGATAGACTACTTGCCCTGCAACGTCTTGTGAGGATAATTACCTTCCAGTCCTTATAATCTAATTTATCTTCTATGCAGTCGATATATGACTAATAACAGTTTTCCTGCTTTGTTAGTTTTTTTTCCACATTCTCCATTTTGTCGTCAAAGGCAAAAATTTAGCTGGAGCCTGGAAATAAATGCTTACTGCTTTTTCAGGTTTTGGCTGGCAACCTTCTTGAGTTCTTGCCGGCTAACATTGGGAATCTCCGGAACCTAAAGGCCATCACTCTTGATGGAAATCGGATATCGGTCTTGCCTGATGAATGTAATTTTCTTTCTGTATGTTATTAGCGCCCTTCTTGTTAAAGACTAAAATTAAGTTTTGAAAGCAAATTCGTATTTACACATTAATGCTGTTTTAAGTTTTAACCAGGTTATATGCATGTGTCCCTTGTAGTATTCATATATGCTATGTAGTTAAGTATATTATTTCGCCGTTACTTTCTGAGCATATTATTTTCTCCATATAGTGGGCTCTCTTTCCAGGCTTGAGCGACTTTCTATCTCTGGGAACTCCTTAATTTCTCTGCCCAAGACCATTGGAAATTTGCATAGTGTGAGTTCCTAATACCAACTCAAACTCTACTATGAGCATATTTCTTTTGTTTTGGTGGAACAGTGATGTTACTATATTTAATCTCCTAATTTTGATCTTTCTCCTTTGGCTTGATTTAATATTGTTGTGTGCATGTTGCTTTTATGATCTTAATGTGCAATGAACTCTTTTCTTATTGATAACTTACATCTGATTACAGTTGTTGCTACTAAATGTTTCCGACAACAAATTGAAGTCCCTTCCGGAGTCAATTGGTGACTGCATTTCCTTGGAAGAACTGCAGGCAAATGGTACTACTACCTGTCGCTTTCATACCAATTATCTGAGTAATATTCATTTATTATTTTATCTTCTCCATCAAGCGGATGTTTTATTCTAATTGGAAATATAAGGTCATGCGTAAACCATGAATTAGGATAACTCACAGTAGGAATCATAGCTAACGGAGTGAATTTGAACCCTCAATAACTTCTTTCCAATCCAATTCTCCTTTACTCTTTCTTTATTCAAAGTTTGAAACTATCTCCACGATATGTGAATAACCCAAAAATAGAAGACAAAATTGGTTGAATTGAACAAGGCGAGAGGAGGCTCTTTGTTAAATGAACGTTTGAAGCAATCTTGACGACATGTGAATAACCCAAATATAGAGGACAAGATTATTAAAATTAAAAAGGGTAAGACGGGATTTACCGACTGGATCCCATTTTTATCGATTTAAATGGTATCAATAGGCGTTGTTAAAACTTCTACGCTTGATGGTACGCCCCTTCTGCCTTATTATCTTAGTAATATGTCCCCACATCAGGCAGTTAATGCTGGTTTTGAAGTCCTTCCTTTTTTCCTTTTTTGGGAGATTCTTTTGGCTTTTGCTGGGGGTGCTTCTACATTCAGTCCTTAGTGACTAATTGATATGAAAGCTAGAACATTGTATATGCTAGTGCAATTGAGTTGATTGGATCGACAATTTTAAATGTACAGAGGCCTTTGGAACCCTTTTATGTGCGAGAAAGACGGATATGTTAACAAAAGTCTGCAATCCTATTCCTCCATATTCTTTAAATTGTGCTTCTTTTTATTGCTTCATAAACCTTTTACCATTCTCGGACTTGCTTAATTGACCTACTAATTTACTGAACCTATAATACAGGAAATTCTATTGATGATTTGCCTTCATCCATTTGCAATCTCGTTCACCTGAAGTCCCTTTTGTTCAACAATAATAACATTCGCCAGGTATATGGTTCATAGCTTAATTTATCTAATATTTCTCTTGTTCAGTTTTAGTATTTTAGCATATCTTGAAAATTTATAGCATCAATACGAAGCTATGACTTAACTATTTTGGCTACAAGCACATATTGATATGTATTTTATTGCAAAATCTGAATTTTCATATATGCTCTTCAAAATCTCTACTTCTTACATGTACTTTTGTAGACTTCTACTTAACAAACAAATGCCTTAACAAGAAAGTGACCCACTTTAAAAAATTCTTTTAAACACAAAACCAACTCTCTCCCATATTTTTGTTAGGAGGGATATATGTATCCAAAAATTCAAAGTTTACAAATTGGGGGGAAGCTCTAGGATACTTTAGAAGTAAATGAGAGCGTTTGTTTCCCTCTCATTTCCGATCTAGACCCTTTGAACTTTCTCAAAACCGAATTTCGTTATTTTACTTATTTTACAACATCATTTACCTAGTTGTCCAAGTTGTTTAAAATTTATCAATTTTGAGACAATTTGAATCCATGCAAATGGCATCTAAAAATTAGATGAATTTTCAGGTACATATATGTAGAAGCCCTGTGTTATTTTTGTTACTAATTTGTTTGGCTCCGTGGTACTTATTTTTAATCTTCTAATTTGCAGCTTCCTCAAAAATTATTGAAGGAATGCAAATCTCTGCAGAACATTTCTCTTCATGACAACCCTATTTCAATGGATCGGTTTCAGCAAGTTAGTCCCACATCCTTACGAGTTCTCAACTTACACTATCTTGATATTTATGCTTTGGTTGACGAAATTGCCGCGTATCTTCTTGTAGATGGAAGGATTTAGCGAGTTCGAAGGACGAAGAAAGAAAAAATTCGACAAACAAATCGACTCAAATGTCATGATGAGCTCTACTGCACTAGATGAGGGTCTTGATTTGCGATAAATCCTCATGTAATTCTTCCCCCCCCCCCCCCCCCCCCCCCCCCCTTTTCGTTTGGAATAATTAAGATTCTTCATCGTATGTTCTTCATGTTTCGATCTTTGTCCTGTCTCTGTATATACATTTACACCAATCTGTTCTATGTAGTAGCAGTACACAGAATGTAATTATTGGAAAAATTACAGAGCAATAGTTCATTCACCCAATGCCTGATGATGGGAGTGACTACATTGTGAATTTGACAAGATTAAAGCCCAGTAATTGAGGAAATAATTTGGTGCAGGTATGCTCTGCTCACTTGAAAGTCTAAATTACACTTTTTGGTCCTCAAAACTGTGAAGACTGACTGACACTTTGGCTGTCAAACTTTTGTTTGTCTCAATTTCTGGCTCTCTGTAATTAAGTTCTACAGTTGGCCTAGAAGTTGTATTACCACTCATTTTCATTATTTTTATTTTTTTGGGAAAAACAAATTACTTCTCTCACATGTGGAGTTGAGTTTGATTTGTTTTAACTGTGTGGTTCCCTTATGCACAGCTTTTTCTATTTTTAAGTAATGCTTTAAAAATCAGATTGAATTTTTTGAACTGAATAAGTTAAACAATTATTTTAAACTGATTAAATCGGCAGTTCAACTATCGAATCGGTGAACCGATCCGATTTTATTTAAATTGGCTAATTTTTTTTTTAATCAAGTTATATTAAAATTTAATGGTTTAAAATCATCTTATCTAATTTTATTTTTTATTAGCACATATTAATTTTATAAAAAAAAAAATTTGAAAACTTATATCTGGCTAATTTGGTCTTAACTTAGTATTTTATAATGGCTAAATTACCGATTTTTTTTTGTTTGTAAAATCACGGTGTTTCACTTTCCTCGGCTTTTTAAAATCTATATTTTGCTTATTTATAATTACAAAATTATATATTTATTTTTCTAACATCATCGTTTTGTAAGTGGTTAAAGAGTTAATATTGTTGATGAATAAGTTACAGATCCAAAAACTGTAGCGATGATGCTGCAGTATATCAAATATGATCGTCATCGTTTCATAAGTGGGTGAAGAATTGATACAGCTCCAATGACTGTAGCGATAATGCTGCAACATATCAAATATAGTCACAGAATCACAGAATTATTTACGGAACGATGATGTTAGGATAGGACAAAACATAAATTTTTAAAAGTTAAAAAAAAAAAAAAAAAGTAAAAGAGCAAAATTTTACAGAAAAAAATTCTATAATTTAACCTTTTATAATTAAGTATGATTTTGGAATAATTTTAGTTGAATATTTATGGCCATTAGTTCAACCAATGGTTGACCTACTAGTTGAACCAGTAACATTAATATTTTCGGATCGGTGTTTAATCTGACTTTTTCCACTATGAACATTTAATTTTGCTTGGAAAAATTTTACGGCAATGCAATTCTAAATATGATATTTTAACTTTTCAAATTTTATATAAATTATTTTTGATAATAGAGCATGCAATTGAGAATCTAAGCTTATAAGCCGCTTTTTATAATAGAGTTTTCTAATTAATAATAATCCATATTGTTTAAATATGAATTAGAATATTTAAAATATTTATTTAAAAATAAATTTTATAATTTGTTGACTTGTTTATTCTATGATTAAACTGCCTCAAAATTTATAATTTTTAAGTATAGAGCAATTCGAATCAATTAAATGTTTTATAAAACATGGTACCCACTACCAACATTAAAATTAAAAATTCCAAACTTAATAATATTTTTTTAAAAACGAAACAAATTTCATTTTATGTATTAAAAAAAAAAATATCTCAAATTCTTTGTAGTTTCTATTAAATAAAATAATGCACCTTACTAATTTAGTAATTTTTAGGCTAAAATATATATAAAAAAATTATGTAAATATTTATTTATTTTTTCTTATTTTTAAAAATTTATATTTTATTCTTCTCAAAATTTTAAATTAGTGTACTTGGTTCGGTCTATTTTATATAATTTGTATCAGTTTTGTTTAAAAAAATAATAAAAGCATATTAAATTTTTTATATATATAAAAATAAATAATTTGATCATCTTCGTCAACGCAGAAACACTCCGAAAATATTTTTGAAATTTAGAGGGATTAAAAATAAATTTTTAAAAATAAAAAAATAGAAAAAAACATATTTACAAAAAATTTATGTGTTTTAGCCTAATTTTACCATCCTTCGTCTCCTCCCTCTCCCTCTCCCTCTCCCCTTCTCTCTCTCCTCCTCTCCCATGGCCGACACCACCGCCACGGCGGCGGCGGCGGCGGCTGCGGCGGCTGCGGCGTACAACCTCTCCGGCTCCGCCCCAGCCCCCCACTACCACCACAAACCCCACCTCTACCCCAATCCCCAATCTCAATCCCAAACCCTACTACCCCCTTCCTCCGCCTCCTCCTACCCTAACCCTTACCCCGCTGCCGCCGCCGCCGCTGCTGCTGCTGCGGCGGCGGCGGCGGCGGAGCCATACGCTCCGAACACCTACGCTGGGTACGAGGCTCCTCCCCCCGCCGCCGCCGCCGCCGTGGTGTCCCGGGGTTACGTGGCGCCGGGGCTGCCGCCGCCTCCTGGGACGGCGGAGGCGGGAGGCGGCGCTGGGTCGGCGTATTACTACGGTGCCGTGGGAGGGGACGCCGCCGCGGCCGCCGCTGCTGGATTGGCTTATTACTACGGCACCCCTAATTCTTACTATGCTCCCGTGAGCTCTCTCTCTCTCTCTCTCTCTCTCTCTCTCTCTCTCTCTCTCTCTCTCTCTCTCTCTCTCTCTCTCTCTCTCTCTCTCTCTCTCTCTCTCTCTCTCTCTCTCTATTCATAATGGATTCTGTATGAATCTTAAATTCTGAAGAGTCTGATTGCTTTGGTGCGTGGCAAAACTGTGCTTGCAGTGCTGATAATGTCTTGGTAGTTTATTTTAGGCTTCGCTGAATATAAATATTAGAAACACCGTTCGAGAACTGCTTAAGTTTTTGAAAAATAACGATTGTTTTCGTCTCGAGTTCGAATTCCGTCAAGCTTCTAATATTATTTAATTTCTTCCCATTTGATTAAGTGTACTTCCATAGCCTATCAAGAAATTTTGAGCCCAAACGTGCGAGGGGCTTAAATTTTTTTTAGAGAACAACAGTTGTTTCATATAATTTAACCGCTTGCATTACCTACAATGCTATGTCGTGGATAAAGCCGGAACGATGCAAATATAGGATGAATATATCGAGCACTTTGATTCCCCAATATATCCGTTTTTACGTCTACAGGGGCACGAGGAAGTAGGACCGGCAAAGTTTGGGATATAGGAATTAGAGTTGCACAGATATAATGCGTAGATACATTACAAGGTTAAACAAATAGCTCTTGATTAGTTATCTGACGCAAGGTTTCTGAAATAAGTTTCCCGATCTTGGAATGCCTTTTTTGCGTGCACATAATTCTATGTCGTTCCCTTTGTTGCCATCCGCTTATATTGGTGCATGCAGAAGGATAACTGTTCTTTTGATCGATATCATAGTATCACGTTTTTGAAGCTAATCCTAAAATAGTAGTAGAAGAGGGCTTTGATATCTATTAGCCTGATGATAGCATTAGTAATGATGGATAGTGGAAATACTGAAGGGGGTCATTACATGTTGGTCTCGTTATGGAGTGAGAGGTGATGCGAGAAGAGGGGTGACTGATGGCAGAGGATGTCTAGAATGAGTAGCGCTATATTCTAGAAATGTCTGTTTTTTCTATGTTCTTGCGGGGTACTTGCTCCAGCTTGATATGACAATGCTGGGTATTGTATAGGTTTTATGTATTATGGTATTCTTGGTGTAGGAAATGAAGCAAACTTGGAAGTTGTTGTTGAAGGCAATTGTTGCTTTTCGCGGTAATTTATTGGATCATTTTTTGATGTCATTTGCTTTACTTACATGCACGTTAGTAGTTAAATGGGACAATGTATTTACTTGTGTGGACAGTTTTGCTTGCTTTATGATTCTCAGATATATTGTGGTTAAGCAGTTTTCAAAGTGGCCTGGCGAATAAGTAGATACCCAAATGGACTGGTATAAGATAGTTACATGAAGCATATAGATGATTTGCTGCCTAAACATTACTGGGGTTATCTGTTTGGTTAGTGCTTTCTGAAATCGAGGGGGCAATATATCATGGATGAATAGCTCTGTAAGTGCTACATCTGCTGATCATTGTACCTTTTTGTACTCGATTTTTTTATGAATTCCCATTTGAGTTCCGTTTAGCTTATTGTTTATAACATCATAATAACTAGTATGCCAACATCGTCACATTTGCACATTCTGTCAGCAGCTTGCTATGCGTATGCACTATGCAGTATATTATTCACGAACAAAAGGGAAGCTACCTTTAGGACATAGTAATAATCAGAGACATCACAATAAAATATTAGACATACTTACATAGCTAGTTTTTTTTTTTTTTCTATTTTTTTCTTCATACAAAAGCAACAAGAGTTTAACAACCTGGGGAAGGGGAATTTGGAAGATCTCTTCATAGATTATAATTTTGAGTTCCAAAGCAGTTCCAGTGTGGAGAAATCATTGCTTCCACACTTGGTTTACCGCATCAGCCTGTCGAGTGCCCTGAGTTTTACTCAACCATCCAAAAGAAAATAGTCCTTAAAAAGGAAAAAGGCTGCAACTCATTGAATCTGAGGATTTAAGTATGAGATGGGATGGTAAGTGGATTACTGGGCAGTACGTGGCTCAGCGCGGTGCACCACATGCAGGCAATAACTTCTCCTATTGTTCTCCTCATTGCTGTTACAAAATGTTGTTTATGACCTACATGTGCACATTCTGTTCCCTTGACTGCACAAATAGGGCCTAAGGGCATCTCCAGTTTACCAGGGATGATTATGGGGTAGGTCAGCAAATTGCTTTTAGCTATTGTATGACGAAGAATATACATGGAACCTAACTTACAATATTATACCTCAACATGTGGGATTATTTGTTTAATACTTACAAATTGATTATTCATCATTTCATACAGTATACTTTTTCCTATTGTCCATCATTTAGTCCGTGCTTCCTTTGCCGCTTTACATCATCTTCGTACTTCTCTTGATTGCACTGGTAATAGATTCCCCTTGTAACAATTGTTAACACGGCTTCTTGATTTTACGTTCTTCTATGGTTTTTCTGTTTATTTCGGAAGATTAGCATCTTTTAGGTCATGCAGCAAAAAACATCGGTTGTTGTTAGTCAATTCAGATAAAGGTTTTGACGCGAACTATCTTTCGACTTTTTTTTTGTTTTTGTTTTTTTGTTGTAAATTGTTAAATGTTGATTAAGATAAAGTGCTTAGCCGTATAGAATGTAAGAAAGCTTGCCCCCGCCATCTTCTTTTCCATTGTAAACATCTCTCAAGATATTGAAGGAAATGAGTTTTCATATAGCCTCTAGGTGGAGCTCAAATTGCAAGTAGGGGTTAACCCTTTTATTTCATCATTGTGTTGTTTGCAAGGATTTAAGTGCCGTGGCACGGGGTCGTGCCGAAAATTTGCCGGCACGGTGCGTGCCGAGCCGTGCCGATGAGTGCCGGTCACAAAAAATACATACGTGCCGACACATAATGGCATGAAATATTTATTTTCTTTAGCAACAATTTTTTTTAATTGCTTATTATGTATTTTTATCAAAGATTTTGAACTTTATTGAGAAAATTATTTAGTAAATTTAAGAAAAAAGGGTTTTGAACTGTGCCATCGGCACGGGAGCTGTATCGTGCCGGTATCTTGTTGGCACGGTACGGTACGGTAGATACGGCCCGTGCCGATGGATACTTAAATCCTAGGTTGTTTGGTTCTCTTCTATGTTAACAACCGATGTCTCCAATACTCTGGGACGACACTTCCGTGGTCAGTGGATATTGGTCTAGACACCTACCCGCATCGCATGAACTTGTCGGTATGATTTTGAGTTTGCTTCTTGTTTCTACTACTATGAGTTGGGTTAATCTCAAAACAATTTCCTTTTAGTGATACTAACTTTTCACGTTGTTAAATATAAAGCTGCATTATTAGTTAATTTGCGTATTCTTTTCTCGTTTTTGCTTGTTTGGTAGTCTATCGACTTCGTACTATCGTAGCAAAATGCATCTCGTGCTGAAGTTCGTGTTTTTTTTTATTATTATTATTATTATTTGGGTAGCCCGTCGTAGGATCTTCCAATGGAATTGCCGCAACAACCTCACCCTTCACTTATCCCCCATTCTGGGTCAACCAATATCCACACCCGCCCACCAAAAGCGCTTTACGGAAACCCACCAAGAACAAAGTCAAGAAGCCCCCCGTGCCCCCGGCTTTCTGCGAAGTCTGCAAGGTCGACTGCAACAGCGCTGACGTCCTCAAAACCCACAAGCTAGGAAGGAAGCATAAGAAAAACCTACAAAAGCTACAAGAAGCTATTACCCCAAAGCCAGTAGTACAAGCTCGTACAACCATCGTAGCATCGAGTCAGGAAACCCTAGGTGCTAAGCAAGGAAATGCTGTAGCCCTAGGCCAACAAACGAAGAAGAAGAAGAAGAAGAAGAAGGCGGCTGCGACGGCGGCAACTGCGGAGGTGCTGGAGCTGAAGAAGAGAAGGGTTCTAACAGGTGGGGCTGCCGAGGAGAATGTGAAGGTTTGCACAGTCTGTAATGTTGTTGCGAACAATCAGAAGGTTTTCGATTATCATATCGCAGGGCAGAAGCACGCAGCCATGGTGAAAAAGCAGCAAGATCGCGAACCGCAAACAGCGCAAGTGAGTTGAGGTATAATTAGAGATAGTTTTCTTTCTATTTTTATTCTTTCCCTTTTACAACCGTGTTTCCGAGGGAAATGTGCAAGTGTGTGACATTTGTAAAATTTGGGGCTCGGATATGTACTTAAATTCGGTATGAAGTGGAAGTTTCAAGCTTTTGAGAACTAGTGATTGAGTTTCACTTTAGTCCTCATCCTTTTTAATTTTTTTTAAAAAAAGGAACCAATAAAATGGAGTACTACTTGGTGTGTACTCTGGGTGTTAAATGCTTCATTTGTGTCCAAGGTTGAAGTGAAAATTAGCAAAGAATTAAGGGATAAAAATGTGGAGTATATTCTTTTTTAAACATCATAATCATAATATTCTGTTATTGCTACTGTTATATTTGTTTCAGTGGGATTCTGATCCCTTTGGCTTGTTGCTACCTCCAAAAACAGTGAGATGTGAATGGCTGGGGAGGGTGACTGAACTTCCACTTTGCTGCAATTAAAACAGTAAACTTTAATTTCAATTTCACTAAAATCACTCTGAATTTTGTTAATTTTCCTAATCAAGTAATGACGTGGTAGATCTTATTGGGGCATCATCTTTTGATGATGATAATGTGGTTTCTGAGTCTTTTATTATCTAAAAATCAGCTGTATTTACTTTATTTAAGGGTTAATTGCATACTGCTCTCTGTAAACATATCGAATAGCAGATATATTCCTACAAAGTTTAACTTTTCATATTTATTCCTTCAAAAGTTCTAAGTTATTTATATATATCCTTCCGGCTTATTATCGTTAGTTCACTGTTTATTTTTTAATAGATTATATGTGAAATGACAGTTTTGCCCTTTTAAAAATGCCCTTCTAAAAAATAATACAAAATGTAGAAACTCGAAATATTTTATTTTAATAAATAGAGTAAAAGTGAATTTTGAGCTGGTTTTGAATTTAAAAGACTGACCCATATGGTCAATCGCCAGTGTGCAAGTTGCACTATGCACTAGACAAAAAGGCTATTTTCCAATCCGAACATGATCTTGGAAATCCGAATTGACCATTGCGATCGTCTCATTGAACTGAGCGAGATTCATATTCTGCACTTTTCGATCTGACGGTCGGATCTTCCAGAAATCATCGAAGCAACGAACAAATAAACGCGACCAATGTAACAGTGTCTGCGCACAGTGCGTGGATTACTGTAGATGAACAGTGAACCTCAATTTCGGGACTCCAGCTGTTGCAATGATGACCAATTCACTGTCCGGATTCCGAACATAATAATCCAGGTAGTCATTTTGAATGGTTTCGTCGTTCTGGACGCAATGGCGCTGACGGAATTTCCGTCTGACGACCCTAAAGCATCGTAAAGCGTGCCGAACTGTATATTTTATAGTATAAGATGGAATTTAAAAATTTATCGAGCGAAATTTTAGAGAACCATAATTGCTACCTGATAGGTTTCGTCGAGCCGGACGTGGTGGCGAAGTCCATTTTTCGTTTCGACAACCAGAACGCCGCGAAAAGCGTGAAATAAGGCGAAAAATGTGGTATTTGCACAATGGACCCTATGTTTCTTGCCTCGTTTGCGTGCCACCCCTGGGAGAGGGTCTTGGATGCGAGACAAGTGAATTGTGAGGGGCTTAACCCTGAGATTCAATTGCTGGAGGGTGTAAATGCAAAGTGCCATGCATGTATATATAGGTATACTCGGCTAGGGCATATCCAAAACCCTAAGCCCCGTACCCATCTCCTCCAGCCGAAACTTCAACAAACCCACTCCTCCTGCCGCATCCATCGGAGGTAGCGCACCACCGGCCGCCGCCACCTTCGTCGCCGGAGAAGAAGATATAAGAAGAATATTATCCTTCTCGGGTTTTGTTGGTAACGGAGCAACCAGAGGAGCAAGGATTGCACTGAACCTCTTCTGAGGGTGCTCATGTGAGTTTGAAACCCGAGCCGAGACCCAGCACCGCCGTGCGCCGCCGCGGAAGCAACTCCTTCTTCTTCGTTTTCCGGCGAGGTAAGGTTTTAGATTTGGTTGTTTTTAAAAGGCCCTAGGATTATATCATGGTGTTCTTAACCTTGAATAGACCTTACCTGTGAAGCCTGAGTCGTCGCCGTTGTCCCGGCCGCCGGCGGGAGCAGGTTTTGCCGGAGTTTCTTGTTTCGGCCGAGATTCACCACGGGCTTCGTCCGACCAACCAAGTTAAGATCAAGACCGTTGATCTTGACCTTCTCGGTTACTGCAAGCTTCTTACGAAGTTTGGATTGGATCGGATGAAGATCGGCGGAGATCAAGCATGCCCTAGAACCGGCCGTTTTTGAACCGCGACCGTTTCTCGCCGTCCGGCGCCGCCGCAGCCCCGAGCCGCCGTCCAACTACCCAGCAAGAACCGGGGGATCGAGAGGATCACTTTGATCCATCTTGCTCCGGCCCAGACCTCGCCGGCCGGAATCCGCCATTAATGGTGGTCATCTTCACCGAGCTTGGAGAATTTGATCTCCGGCGATCGCCGGAGCTCCATCAAATGGGATAGCGGCACAGGTGAGTTTCCTTGACCTCTGAGAATCTTTATAAGCTCTTGCATGCAGAGTCTAACGTAGGATTTGTCCGCGCCGGAGTTGCACCATCTTGCACTCTTGGTATTGGCCGAGCTCCTCCTCCGGCCACCGCCAACGCCTAGGGGCTCCGACCAACGGTTCAGGTGAGTTGTTTACATCTTATTTAAGGTTTCCACCAAGTTTGTTTAAAGAAATAACCTTTATAAATAAAGTTGGTCCATCTTTGTTGTTGCACCATGGAGCTTAGCCCGAGCCCCACCGCCGGCAGCCGCCGTCGCCTCCGGTCGCCGGTGAGACCCCTCAGGTAACCCCTAAACTCCATGCTCTAGCTTTCTTTCCATCTTAGAAACCCCAGGATTTGCTTCCTTGCTGAGAACAAACTCGGAATTAAAGCTTAGTTAAGGTTTATATGTTGTGCCCCCAAGGTGTTCGATGTAATGTCCCAATGAAATTTGGTTTGGATTTAGGGTTCGAGCCAAATATGAAAGTTGTCAAAAAACATCCCCTGAGCTTGATGCTCACTTCAGATCCAATTTTGGCTGAGTGGATGTGTGTGTGGTGTATTGTCAAAGTGTTAGAGAGCAAAGGACCTGGATCTGGTTGATCCAGCCACTTTGGACTGAAAATAGGGTGAGCCTTGGGGTCCTCGCACTGTCCAGAGACACTTTCATATACAAAGTTTTTCGGTTTGGTGATCGGATTAAAAGTTGTAGTGTAAACAACCTTAAAATGTAATATTTGAACAAAATAATGTTCCGGGCTGTTTGCGAAGCCGCGACAGCATGCCCCTGGCTAATTTGGGGTCACTGGACGCGATGCTCGTGTTAGAAATAGGTTTTGAAGAGCTGGAGAAATAAAAAATGCTATTTGGCTATGTTAGAGAGGAGTATATTATGGCCCGAAGTTTTCCTCGGGTTCCGTGCTGCCGCAAATTGGTGAGCACGGTGTTCAGCAAGTTAAATGTCACATGCTGGAAGTGACGGTTCATAAAAATAATTTTCCAGTTAAGAGAACGAGCGAAAACAGCTCCCAAAAAGCTATAAAAGTGTGATTTCTGGAAACCCTAAGGGTCAAAATGCAATTGTAGCAATGCGTGCTGTCTAGGGCAGTGTGTACATGATTCCTAAGCTTTTCGTTAGGAATCCAACGGCTCCTGTCGAGCGAAAATTGGTTATCGGTCCGAGAACCGGCAAAATCGTCGGTTTAACGGCTTTCGGCGCGAGTTTCGCGTACTTCGATGTAAAAGAACAGTTTATAGATGTGGTTATCCGTCCCTGATTAGTATTCGTGATTCAGGTCCTTGCAGTCTGACTCCGGCCCATGAGCCTTCTGTTGGAGTCGTTGGATCGGCCTACATTCAGGTGGGTTATCTTCGGTCCGGGCTTGATCTATTCGGCCCTCTGGTTGCTTTAGTCCAGTCGGACACCTGTTTTTGATTTGCCCTGATGATTATATCTATATGACTTAGCTTGATATATGTTAATCTCGTTTGACACATCATGATTCTCCTGTTTGACATTGACTCGATTAGACCTATGCTTGAGACTACTTGTATACGATCAGCCTGATTGTTATCTACATACTCCCTGATTATTCCTGACTGATCCTGATTGATTGGTATATAGATTTGCATGATTAGTTGATACCTGCTGATTCCCATCATTGAGATGTTATTTGATATTCCGATATGCATGATTGATCCTGATCGATAGATGTTGACTGATGATTCCCTGTTGGGATCTCGGCATGTTGCCGACTACCCGGTCATTAGACCGTGAGATTGATCATTTTGATTCGCCCGCACTGCTGTACTTCACGAACATCAGCGGAGTCATGACCCGTGTAGATGTTCTTTACCGGTAAAGTGGTCTAGTGTACGACCCGTGACTCCCAGGTTAGTGCCCAAGGGTGCCGGAGTGTTGACTCCCAGGTTAGTGCCCGAGGGTGCCGGAGTATGTCAGCCAGGTTGGTGCCAGGTTTGGCGAGGTATCCCTGAGGTCTTGTGGACCAATATGGTAGTTTTTGATTGGATGTTTGGTAGTTTCCTTGTTGATGCATCATCTATCAGTATACGTTGATTTTTAGCAGACCCGTTATTTGATCACTCAGTTTTCTGCTCAATTTTATACAGCGATTTATTTCCAGCATTTATTATCGGCAGTTTCCTTATGCTTGATTATCTGACTATTTCAGTTTATCTGTGGACTTTTTGATTATTAGTTAGCCTATCTGTGGATTATTGTCGATTATCAGCAGATCTTATTGTTATTCCAGCTTTTCCTATAGATCTTTACTATCCGCAGATTTTAGTACCCAGTAGGTACGATTAGCTACTTCTCGGCTCGTCGTGCCCACTGGGATACACTCCGGTGTGTCTCACACCCTCGGGTGACTGTTGCAGGTCTGTCGGGTGGTGAGATGTCGGGACGATCCAGTGAGCCTGTCGTGATAGAGCTGTCCCCCCTGATGACATAGATCAGTGATTGAGATCCCCGATTATCTGTAGTTGACTTTCATTTATGTTATTTCAGTTTGATGATAGTATGATGTTTGGATTATCCCTGATGATTAGTATTGTAGCAGTTGATATATTTATTGCTCCTTGATTGATGATTGGATTAGCCTAGCCGTGCATGTATAGGAGAGACCCTATCCTTTCGGATAGGGGATTTTCTATATGTGTGGCGGTCTGTTACGCCCGTTTTGCAAACTCTGACTTATTCAAAAAAAAAAAATTTCAGACCTGATTTTTAAACTCGGGGCGTGACACAAAAATATTTGGAAGGGTAAAAAAGTAAATTTATCTCACTAATTAATCAAGATTAAGTATTTAATCTATGGTTAACTAGATTTTTCTAACAGAGATAGACGGTAGGGATATATATAAATAACGATGGATTTTTGAAGGGATAAATATGAAAAGTTAAACTTTGTAGGAATATATTTGCTATTTGATATGTTTATAGTCGTATGCAATTAACCCTTTATTTAAAGTGGGGGTTTCTGTGGTGTGCTTGCAACAATCAAAATTAAGTGACTTTGAGTGAAATGTAGAAGTAACAAAAAAAAAAAAAAAAAAAAAAAAAAAGAAAAAACAAAGAAAAAAGCTTTTTGTACATTCGATTTCGGATGTATATCTTTCCTTCCATCCATTTTGGAATGAGGTGAATTTTATTGGTCACTTCAAAATGATCAGTAAAAAAATAAAATGTACATCGTACATCCGAAATGGAGTATACTATAGCATTGCTTGTAAAATAAATGCATGGAGGCCCCTCAACATTTTCATTTTGAAATTGTCACCCACTAAGCAAATAAATTATTTTGAATTGAATTGTTCAGGGACCTGTTCCACAAATTTGGAGAAAACACACCGGTCCGGTTTAGGGCGTACGATTAAAATGTCCGGTTCAATTCGGTCCGGTTCGACCGGATACCGGTTCAATTAATTACGACATTTTTTATAATTAGTTTTTTTTCCCACCATACTCTTACCAAAGCATTTCTTTTTGTTATTTTTTATTTTTATTTTTTTGTGAAAAATGTGCGTAGACCCCCTCAACTTTAATTTTTTTCTCATTAAGATCCATTAACTTCTATTTTCTTGAATTAAATTTTTATACCTAGGTAAGATAAAAGTTTTATCATATTTAATAATATTTGTTTGTAAAGTGATTAAAAAGTCATTAAATTTATTGAATCTCCCTTTAAGAAAATTAAAAGATAAGAAGTTTCAATAAAAAAAAAAGTTTAAGCATTAATTTTCAAAGAGCAACGCTACATGTACACCCCCAAAGGGGGTGTACATCTTACACCCACCCATCTAAGGGTGGGGGGGTCACTTCACAAATTGTGAAGTGACCCCTCACCACACCCCACCCATTGGATGGGTGGGGTGTGCGATGTACACCCCCAAATGGGGTGTACAAGTAGCATTTTCCATTTTCAAATAGCTTATAGTTGAGGGGTCTCGATACATTTTTATTATCATTTTATGAAAAATGCTTTTGATACACCAAAAAATGGTGAGTGTGAGCTCGGGATCGAGCATTTTGTGGGTTTGAGTAGATCGAGAGAGAGAGAGAGAGAGAGAGGGATCTCGCGCGATGGTGAGCTCCTCGACCCTCGCTTCGATCTTCGTCTCCTTCCTCCTCCTCCTCTTCTTGGGATCATCTCAATCCAAAACCGTGAAGAGAGATGGTAACGATCGTCCCTTTTTGTAGCTCTCCTTCTTTTTCTTTGATTTTTACTCTATTTTGAGAATTGGGAATTGGATTCGATTCAGTTTACCGAGATCTTGCTGTTTCGCGCTTGAAGGAGGGATTTTGATTCAAAAAAATTGGTGGTTTCTTTAGATTTGAGGGCCTGTTTGGACGAAGTGCTTTTCAATTAGTAGGTTCAAAAGAAGCATTTTGTGTTAAAAATTCTGTCAACAGCTTTTACTTTTGGGTCTCAGAATCTCTCACTTCTAATCTAATTCCTGCTGCAGCAGCAGTAGTGCGAGACTTTTCTATTCACCAAACGCTTGCTTTCTCGATTCAAAATATGATAGATTCTTTGGATTTTTAGGGCCTGTTTGGACTATACGGATGATGTAGTGCTGTTTGATGAATATCACTTTTGAAATAAGCGCATAATGGTAAATATTAGTGTTATGTAGAAGTGCCAAAGCTAGAGCTTCTACTTTTGAGCTTCAGAACCTGCTTTTCGATTCCCGCTGCAGCAATAAGTATCACACTTTTCTGTTTGCAAAATATCTAACGGTGGTAATTGTTGCTCAAATCAGAAGCAGAAGTAGGGCCAAATCGGCACTAAATGTTCTCTATTGTCTTTAATTTCATAGTTGAAGGTGTTGCCTTAAAGGTGCCAGTATCATGCCTTGCGGCGGGAGGCCAGGTTGGGCCGAGTTATGTTCGATGTGGCGGGAGGTCGGGTTGCGTCGAGTTACAATTGAGATCTGTAGACGTTGTCTCTATACGCTTTAAGTGGATTAGTTGTGCCTTTCTAACCGCTAGAATTTTTGGAAGTAATGGTTAGCGCCAACAACCCTACAAAATGGAGTGTTTGCTTTTTGATGCGTGAGATTGTTATAGTATTTACCAAGAAATTTAGCTGAAGTTGCTGTCAGGACTTGATGTTTTGGTTATATGATTCTAGTCATTTATGTAGAAATTATGCGCTTGTAGCTAATTCCCAGTAAGTAAAATGGCATGGCCTACGAACAATAGATAATGATGGTCATTTATGTAGAAATTATGCACTTATTAGCTAATTCCCGGTTAGTTAAATGGCAGGACCTACGAACTTGATTTGTTTGTTTGTATGTGATGTGATTACTTAATATTATTAAATAATCTACCTCTTGTAAACTGTTAAGCTTCTGATATGATTGATGGCTTCATCAAAGTGGTCTCTTTGTTTCAGCACAAAAAGTTAGAATGATGTAGAAGGAACTAAAGGTTGAGGAGGAAATATTCTGTTTGAACTAGTCTAACATTTTCAATAATACATCAGGGTGAGATTTTTTTTTAAAAAAAAATTATTTTCATGACTAGTCGTCCATCATTAATTCTTTTTTTCTTCACTCAGATTAAATTGATGCGAGCGCAGTGTGTAATTCATTTGGGTGAATAGTCTCTAGTAACTTTATTTTATGATAAAATCATCAAGCATTGTGTTCAATTCTACTCAAAAGTACTGGTTACTTTTCTCTCTTTTAACTGATGTACGTGAAAACTGGGTTTTGTTGCAGTAAAAGCACTGAATGAAATCAAGGCTTCACTAGGATGGAGGGTTGTTTATGCATGGGTAGGAGATGATCCGTGCGGAGTTGGTGATCTTCCCCCGTGGTCTGGTGTCACATGCTCCCAACAGGGAGATTACAGAGTTGTTACGGAATTGTAAGAAAGCAAACTCTCCTTACTTATGTTCTACTGTTGATATATGTTGCAGAAAGTTAAGGCAGTGCGAAATTAATTAACTGTCTACAGATGACTTCTAACCATTAAAATTTCATCTCATTTTTGGATGTCGATTTCTGAATTGGTTGAATGATCTGTGACATTTCTGCAAAATACAATGGTTTTAAATTCCAGCCATTTTTGAAAATTAAACTAGATATGATATTCCATATTCCATCAGATTTTGTTCCCCCCCCCCCCCTTTTATATCATGTTACATAACATGATCGGAGTTTTTTTGCAGGGAAGTTTATGCAGTATCACTTGTTGGTCCTTTTCCGACTGCTGTTACAAATCTCTTGGATTTAACAAGACTGTAAGAACTATTTCCTCTTCAATTCATACAAGAGTTAATTTTGTTTCTGACATCTTAGTCACTTCCACATAATATTCATGTAGCTTGTTTATACACTTGCAAAACTATCTATTAAATATAAATCTCTGCTAAATTTGAGTTTTCACCTATACCATGCAAAACTTAATCTTTACACGTATACCCACGTACTCACCGAAAATGGCCCTCTTTAGAAACTTCTTCTGGTGCAAAATCATCTACCATGAAGTGGATGACTACCCACTGTTTTTATAACAAAAGATAAAATAAAACATGATTCAGTTATTAGCATCAGAATTCAGAGGTTCATTATGAAAGATCAAATAGAGATGATTCTTTTTTAATTCTAATTTTGTGAAGGGAGACTAATTTTCTGAAAACTTAACTATCTCTGAACGACAGGGATCTCCATAATAACAAGTTGACTGGGCCCATCCCTCCTCAGATTGGACGGCTGAAACATCTCAGGATATTGTATGAATCTCATCAGCTTATCCACTACTCTTATTCTTTAGTTCGGAGTTTCTTCGCCTTGAATCTCATCAGCTTGTGGGAAGCGGTGCGGACGCTTCGTTGTCTTTGGAATTCTTGTTGCCCCTAGGGCTTTTTTTTTTTTTTTTTTGGGGCCAGGATTCCTCGCCCTGTTGCTAAGTTCAAGGCCATTTGAATGAAGCGGTATCAAGCTACCTTTTCTCAAAAAAAAAAAAAAAAAAAAATCTTTAGTTCTAAGAGTTTTAGTGTATCAAGTTTCAAAACTGAGTTGGTTATACTTTTTGTTGAAATAATTCTTGAGGTGCTACATTTTGAAAACAAAAGGCAAAAATTGGCATTTAAAATTTCACTGATGGGCTTGAAAACCAAGAAGTGAGTTATTATTCCAATCATTCTTCTAAGAACTAAATTGAAATCTCTCGGTCGCCGCATTGCAGAATTTTTTTTTTTCTAACCTTTATTTTTCTTGAATACATACTATGCCTCTAACATATGATGCCTAGTTCAATTAGCTACTTCAAAATAAAAACAAAATGTTGTTTTTTTTCCTTTTTTTCTTTTTTTTTCCCATAATTTTCTCTGTCATTTGCATTGTAGGAACTTGAGATGGAACAAGCTTCAGGATGTCATTCCACCTGAAATCGGTGAATTAAAGAGACTAACCCACCTGTATGTTTCTCAATTTTCATGATCATCTACATACCCTTCCATTCTAGACTATTTCTTTTATTAATATCAATGATTGGCAATAAATATTGCAGGTACTTGAGCTTCAATAACTTCAAAGGTGAAATACCTCTTGAACTTGCAAACTTACCCGAACTTCGTTATCTTTACCTTCACGAGAATCGCTTCACCGGCAAAATCCCTCCTGAGCTGGGAAACCTCAAAAACCTACGGCACCTGTATCGCTCTCTCTCTCTCTCTCTCTCTTAGTGTGTGTAAGTGTGATTATTGGGCACTGAACTTATCATGAAATTACACTTTTTGCTTAACTTTAATTTGTTGAAACTGATGCACTGAACTTAAAGTTCTATCACAATCAGCTCCATCCATCATGTGCCGTTTAATTATGGGATAGCAAGGCAGCTGTTTCGGCTGCCATGTTATCTCAAACTACTAATGATATGCCGTGTCAACTCCAAATGTGGCAACAAAATCAACCGAGATGACATGACCGCTAAATTATTTAGTTGAATAGCCCAAGATGTAAGGACCCGATTGTTACACAAGTTGAAGTTTAGCGCATCGATTGCAACAGTACAAAATCAGGCGATCTAAATGAAATTTCGCGATAAGCTCCGTGCCTGAATATGTTTATTTACTTACATCTACCATTTAGAAGTATCATTGGTTACTTTACACCTTTCCCATGGTGATGTATTGTCTTGATTTTGTGATGATACACCAGTAGTTGAAGAATTCATTAAAAAGATGGTAAAGTGTATAGAACTTACCTGAACTATAGACCATAGATTCGACTATTCAACCTTTCAAAATTATTATTTTAGTAACCAACCTTTTAATTTATTTGATATATGTCATTTGGTGACACTTTCCATACAAAATTTAAGTTAATTATATAAAATATGCTAATTAAATCTGCAAAGGTAATCTACACATTCAAAATTTGAAGCTAAAGAGTCATTAACCAGCTCAAATCAAATAACTTAGAAGGTTAGGCTGCAAAATAAAATATTTTAAAGAACAGTTAGATGGTCAGATCAAAATGGGTGATAGTTGAGGTAAATTTTATACATATTTACCTAAAAGGATTAGTCAAATACAGCACAAGCTGGCTCTGAAAGCCAAGATTTGGTACAACGATTTTCAAAAGCATAACCAGCAATCTTATGGGCAACACTATTGTCCTGTTTTTGCGATGTATTGTCTTTTTTCTCTTTAGTATTGTGTGACAATGTTGTGCTCGCTAAATGGTCAAATATTTTAATCGTAATAACCCTGTATCTATCCTCAGTGATCTGAGTGACAACCGCTTAACTGGAACGCTAAGGGACTTGATCCGCAACGGGAACGGCTTTCCTTCCCTCCGCAATCTGTAAGTAAATATTGTCGGTTTTGCAATTAAAATCTATTGTTCTTTTTTCATTTTATAATCTCTCTTTATAGTTGTTGATGTTGGAAATTTGATCTTCAGATACCTAAACAATAATCAATTAAGCGGAGGAATACCGGATCAGATTGCAAACTTGACCAACCTGGAAATCTTGTAAGAAATTGGTCCTTGTGCGCTTCTTTCTTTGTAATTCGAATCCCTCGAACAACACGTTGTTTGATTTCAGAGAAGTTCAACAAGTTCTATAGGAGCTTCAATGGTTTCTTCAAATGTCTCAAAATTATTTTGTCAAAGAAGTTATAGAAACTAATATATTCTAGTGGAATCTTCTAAAATCAAACAGTTTGAGGGGCTTTATTCGATTTAATTCACCATCATTTTCTTGATGATAAGATAATTTTTCACAGGTATTTATCAAACAATAAAATGACCGGACCGATCACTACGAAGCTCGCTCAAATTCCGAGATTAGCCTATTTGTGAGTCTTACTTAAAACTTTTGTTCGATTTCCATCTAGAGAAACAAAATACAAGTTTAAGTTCACCTCTTTGTTTTCTTTTTTCCTTCAGGTACTTGGATAACAATGCATTCACTGGAAGAATCCCCGACGGATTATACAAACATCCTTTCCTGAAAGAGCTGTAAGCATATTTAGAATATCGGTTTCGTCGAAACATTTCATTATCATTGAGATATTTACGTATAATCCCCCAACAACCTTGCGTTTTATCTATATGCGCCGTTCAGAAACTCAAATCTCTTAAAAATGCAGCTTACCGATGAGTGTCGCTTTACGAATGAAACTTCATTTTCGACAATGTGTATAAAAAATCATGATTTTGAGGGTTATGTGTGATTATGAAAAACAGATAACTTGCTAAGTATGTTAACGAATGATCGATTCGTCGCAGGTACATTGAAGGTAACCAATTCAAGCCCGGTGCGAAGCCGAAGGGTACGCATAAGGTGCTCGAATTAACCGACACAGAGTTCTTGTTCTAATGAGCTTTTTTTTTCCCTTTTTTTTTGGAGGGTTTTATTTAGGTCCTATTTTCATGTGACAATGCAAGCACATTTTGTAGTAGAAGTAGCTATATATATATATATATATATATATATATATATATATATATATATATATATATATCTTGATAGTATCAAGAATTTGGTACTATTAAGTTTTCTATCCTTGGATTGATTTCTTTAATTATTTTCACCCGTTAGATTTTACTATTTTTCTAACCACCCATTAAACATAAGGGGCCCACTATCATCTCAACCACACATCTTTTAATTTAACGGTTAAAAACTTAATAGTACTAATGACTTGGTACTATTAATAGTATTCCAGCCTAGCTCATATATATATATATATATATATATATATATACACTATGTTTGTAAAAGTACCAAGCAACTGGTGTTTAGATTTATTTCTTTGGCTAATTTCACCCCTTAGATCATAATATTCCACCAACCACTCACTAAACTCAAGAAACCCACTATCATTTTAACCACACATTTTTTTATCTAAGGGCTAAAAATTTATAAGCACTAATAATCTAGTATTTTTAAAAGCATAGGACCAAAATTTTATATATATATATATATATATATATATATATATATATATATATATATATATATATATATATATATATAATTAGGCTAGAATACTATCGATAGCACCAAGCCATTGGTGCTATCAAGTTTTTAGCCATTGGATGAAAAAAATATGCGGTTGGGATTATAATGGTCTCCTAGGATTTACTAGGTGGTTGGTTGAATAGTAAAAATCTTAGGGGACCACTATAATCCCAACCGCATATCTTTTCATCCAACGGCTGAAAACTTGATAACACCAATTGTTTGGTGCTATCGACGCCCCCAATAGTCCCACATCGGATGTGGATGGATTTGTGATTGGGTTTATATGAGACTTGGACACTAGTAATAATAACTGGGCTTAAGCATTTTGGGCTGTGATTTGGGCCCAACAAGTTATTATTGCTAGTGGGCCGGGTCGCTACATTTGGTATCAGAGCCAATAACCAGCCGGAAGTGTGCGGCGAGTCTCGGCTGAGTCTGGGTCTAGATGACAGGACTAGCGAGACGAGTCTCACATCGCCTGGTGATCTTGGGCTTGTGTGTGTGTGTTTGGGCTGACGAGGACGTCAGGCCTAAACGGGGGGAGTCTGTGACGCCCCCAATAGTCCCACATCGGATGTGGATGGATTTGTGATTGGGTTTATATGAGACTTGGACACTAGTAATAATAACTGGGCTTAAGCATTTTGGGCTGTGATTTGGGCCCAACAAGTTATTATTGCTATAGTATTCTAGCCGGACTATATATATATATATATATAGCGTAGGGCTACTATATTCTTATGAGTATAGACTTTTTTGTACTCATAACTTTTTCGCCCTTGATGAAGGGATATGCGATTAGGATGATAGTGGTCCTCCTAGAGTTTAGTGAGTTGTTGGTGAAATAGTATAAATTCTAGATGACCATTATAATCCTAACCGCACATTTTTTTATCCAAAGGTTGAAAATTTATGAATACGAAAGAATTTTACTCATTAAAGTATGGAAAGAATTTTACTCATTAAAGTATGGTAGTCGGACTGTATATATATATATATATATATATATATATATATATATATATATATATATATATATATATATATATATATATATATATATATATATATATATATATATATATATATATATATATATAGTCCGGCTGGAATACTATCGATAGCACCAAGCAATTGATGCTATTAAGTTTTCAGTCCTTGAAAGGATATGCGGTTGGAATTATAGTGGTCTCCTAAAATTTTTACTATTCAACCAAGCATTCACTAAACCCTAGGAGACCACTATCATCCTAGCCGCACATCCCTTAATCCAAAGGTTAAAAAATTGGTAGCACCCATGTCTTGGTGCTATCGATAGCATCGTAGCCTAGTTCCATATATATATATATATATATATATATATATATATATATATATATATATATATATATATATATATATAGGCCTGCTATTAATTCTTTAGCCCTTGGATTAAGGGACGTGCTGTTAGGATGATAGTGGTTCCCTAGGTTTTAGTAGGTGGTTGGTTGAATAGTATAATCCAAAGGATGGAAATGATCAAAAAGATAGTTCTAACAGTAAAAAATTGGTAGTACCAATTGCTTAGTGCTATCGATAGCATTCTAGCCAGACTCTTTCTCTCTCTCTCCCTCTCTCTCTCTCTATATATATATATGGAAAATGCTACTTGTACACCCCATTCGGGGGTATATGTAGCATTGCTCTATATATAAATAGAGTAGGGTTTGTATGCTTTCAAAAATACAACCTCATTCATATGTGTGAATTTTTTACTATTAGATTTGCATTGAGATTAGTAATATTATAAAGTAAACTAAAAAAAGAGAAAGAGAAAGTACGGTAGAAGAAATCTCAATACAAATGCAATGATGAAATACATGTTAATAATCATAATAAGTTTATAAAATAAATTATTTTGTTATAAAATATTTTAAAATTATGGTTTCAAATTTAAGTTTATCTCCGATCAATATAATTTTTATAGATTTATTACAAACCCCTTCAACTATAATCATTCGGAAATAGTATAATTTTAAATAAAATTAGAACAATTGATGGTTAAATTATTATACTCGATAAGAATTTTAACTTTATATACTGTAGAACTCAAATAAAAAAAAATTAAAGAAAAAATAATAAAAGAAAATTAAAGAAAAGAATAGTTGAGAGGATACTAAATAAATTTAAAAATAAAAATGATTAACCGAAAGGCATAAGAGGATTGCTACATGTACACCCCGAAGGGGTGTACATCCTACACCTCCACCTTTTTAATGGTGGCGATATTTTTTACGGGTCACATCAAGTGACCCCTCATCACACCCCCACCCTTAGATGGGTGGGGATGTGAGATGTACACCCCTTACGGGTGTACAAGTAATATTTTCCATTTATAAAATTAAACTTATATAAGAAAAGGCAAATTTAATTATAATTAAATTAAGAGTTGGACATGAGAAGTGAGTTTTAAATAATTAAATACATAAAAGTTTCACCAAACTATGTAATTCTCATTATTTATATATTTATATATTTATTTATTTATTTATTTATTTTACTAAATAATAATGTATAATATATTTACAAATTTTATCTATTTTGTTGCACTAATGAGATTTGCATATAGTTCTTATACAGTTTATTTTTATATATCTGACTTTCAAAAAATTAATTTCACAAGTTTAAGAAATATATACAATAAGTTTTAATTTTTTTTATCAATCACTTACCACTTTTTTAAATTCATAGCTTTTTTTATAATGAAATCTCAGTTATTGTAATTTATAAAAATATAAAATATGATTTTACTCTTTACCTATTAAAATAACAGTATCAGCAAAGGCACAAAGTTGAACTAACCACACTATAATATATTAAACACACAGTATGGACCATGAACTACTTTAAATTTTAAATGCTAATCACAGGTCCATATGCATGTATTTATTATTATATAATTTATATTTATTATTATATTATTTATCATCAAATGGTAATCTGAATAAAGGTATTTATATACTTTTGGCAAGAAAATTATAAAAATGGACTTCAAAGGTTTAAATAACAACACCAAAATTATCACTATATATCTAGAATTATGCATGTCTATAAAATTGTGGTTTAGATTATTGAAGAGACAAATTCAAACAGAGAAAATGAAAATATTATCTCTCCGAAACCATCGTCTATATCTATAAACTCATAATGCAATTAAGCATTTAGAGATAATCATAATGATTTGAAAAAAAAAAATCATATTAGAAAAATGAGTATATCTTATATCACCCATGTTTATTGGATCTTCTACTTGTAAGTTGTTTAGAAGATCAGCAATCTTAGTGGAAGGAAGCTTTGCCTTTAGTCCTCACATTTGGAATCACACATTAATAATATAGTCTAAACTTTTATTATTATTATTATTATTATTTTTTTTTTTTTTTTTTTTTGTTGAGAGAAATGTAGCATGTTATCCGCTTCGTTTATTTTTGAAATAAACTTAGCTGGAAATGGAAGCAACTAGATTTTAAACTCGGATCTCGAATATCAACTACCAAATCCTTTGCCACTTGCACTAGGGACGGTTGATAATTTCTATTGTTTGTTGTCACGGTGAAAGGAACAAAACAATGTCCAACTCTACACCCAATTTTGGGTGTAGATCTTACACCCCACTCATTCAAGGATAGAGGTTTTTTCATCAATCATTTCTAAGTGATGGGTAAAATTTATCCCATCATAGGATGAATAGGGTGTAAGATGTACACATCTTTTGGAGTGTACACTTAGCATTTTTTATTTAAAAAGGTATCTTCAATTAAAATAAACACAAGCATTTGTCAATTAAAATAAACTTCTATTATTTGTTGTCACCGTGAAAGGAACAAAACAATGTCCAACTCTACATCCAATTTTGGGTGTAGATCTTACACCCCACTCATTCAAGGGTGGAGGTTTTTTCATCAATCACTTCGAAATGGTGGGTGAAATTCATCCCATCCTAGAATGAATAGGGTGTAAGATGACACCTCTTTTGGAGTGTACACTTAGCATTTTTTATTTAAAAAGGTATCTTCAATTAAAATAAACACAAGCATTTGCCAATTAAAATAAACTTCTATTATTTGTTGTCACCGTGAAAGGAACAAAACAATGTCCAGCTCTACATCCAATTTTGGATATAAATCTTACACCCCACTCATTCAAGGATGGAAGTTTTTTTATCAATCATTTCGAAATGATGGGTGAAATTCATCCCATCCTAGGATGAATAGGATGTAAAATGTACAACTCTTTTGGAATGTACACTTAGCATTTTTTATTTAAAAAAGTATCTTCAATTAAAATAAACACAAGCATTTGCCAATTAAAATAAACTTCTATTATTTGTTGTCACCGTGAAAGGAACAAAATAATGTCCAACTCTACACCTAATTTTGGGTGTAGATCTTACACCCCACTCATTTAAGGGTGGAGATTTTTTCATCAATCACTTCGAAGTGATTGATGAAATTCACCCCACCCTAGAATGAATAGGATGTAAGATGTACACCTCTTTTTGGAGTGTACACTTAGCATTTTTTATTTAAAAAAGTATCTTCAATTAAAATAAACACAAGCATTTGCCGCATGCCAAATGGAACTTATAGACATTCCTAGAAAGTCAAAACCATGGAAAATTAGAAGAGAATTTTGGACTGCAAAAGAGAACCAAATATAATAACAGTCTTGTACATATAAAATCAAGTTCCAAGAGAAAGAAAGTGTTCATCAAGTGGAAGTATGTGTAGATGAAGTAATTAAAAATAAAAGAGATAAAAGCCAAATGATTTTCTTTAGCTTTTTCATTTCCTTTCAAGAGTCTACATTGCCCCCTATATAAAAAATCAACATGGGTTTATAACAAAAGTTTAGAGTAATTTGAAAACAGAACAAGAATTATAATAGTCCCATTTGAAAAATTTTCGAAACAGAATTTTTGACCACTTTATTTTATTTTTTTAAAAAAAAAATTATTTTTTTTATTAATTAGTCTTTTTGAATGGCCCAACAAAATAAAAAAATATACAATGTATTATAATTTTTTCAGAGTGTTTTTGCGAAAAATAAAAAAAGAGTTTAAATAGGTTCGACTTCTACCTCGCTCTCTTTCACATTTCGCCACTTCTCACTCCTCCTTTTCTATATATGTGCCCTAATTAACTTTACAAAAAAAATATATATATCTTAATTTTACATCCATTTTTTTATAAAATTATATATATATATTTCATATAGATGATTAGCATTCATTCAATGTGAAATTTTTTTAATTTTTAAAAATTTTGCATGTAGTATTAAAAATTTTAGCCATTGTTTAATTCTGTAAAAATATAATATTTTATCAAAATACAAAAAAATATAATAAAATATTATATTATATTTAGAATTTCATATCAATCTATTATAATAAAAAATATATTTTTTTTTCTATAATTACCAAACGGGTCCTTAATAGTATTTGAACAAATACCCACTCAAAAAAAAAATAAAAAAAAGAAAAAAATAATAATTCATTAAAAAATTATTAATTAATTATTATTCTGCCAGTAATAAAAGTTACCTGAAATGAGATATGGAATATGAAAAGAAAGAAACAAAATTACATTTATCCCTTAATTAATTTGAAGATGAAAGAATAAATGAGCAATAAAAACTAATAATAATTTTTTCATTATTTTTTCCCTGCATCCTACTCTTTCTCCATTATGTGGTAACTGGGTACAAAAAAAATCCATGGAACCAGTGTATAAATCACAGTCTTTTTATTCTATGTACTTTAAAATATTAAATTAAAAGAATGTACCATATACAATTAAAATAAAAAGATAATTGCCTGTATACCCCTGAAATCTGAAAAAATATCTGATTTACCCTTCTTATTTTTTTCTTTCTAATATACCCTTCATACGTTTCACCGGTATTAAAAATACCCCTACCGTTTTCCTTTGTTAAGTTAACTAGGGTTAAACTAGATTTAAATAATAATCGGAGTTGAAAACTATCAGATATATCTATTTTGTCTTTATATATCAAAACTATTGAAAATTTTAAAGATACATAAAAAAAGTTGGTTAGGGTAGAAGGATATATTTGAAAGGGCAAAATGGTAATTTCACATAGATAACGGCAGTTCCAAACAGTACACTAACAGAGTTTAACTTCAGAGGTATTTTAGAAAAAGTTGGAACCTAAGAAGGATAGTTTTAATATTAGCCTTCTAAGATAGGTAAATCTAAAAATAGAAAAATTTTTAGGAATATATAGAAAATTACCCTAAAATAAACTATTTGTAAATTATATTTTTTTATAAATTATTTATAAAGTTAAAATTCAATTTAAACACATGGTATATACATATAATGATACACCAGGTGCATGCTCTAACTTTTACTTTTTATTGTATCAGTACCTTGTTAGCAATTAAAAATTCTTAGAATAAAACTTGAGTCTAATTTTTAAATTCAAATTCAAAACAAATTTAAAATTTGAAATCACATCATACACTTTAAATGAAATGTATGTATTTTTTTCAACTCTTATAGTTACTCGTACACTCTTGCACAATTTTATAATGTGTAATGTGTGTGCCATGATAATAGTTCAAAATTTAATAACTAATAAATTCTTTAATAATTAATTAAATAATTTATAATATGGATTCAAAATTTAATCTCAAATTCAATAATTTTTATAATTAGCAATGTATAATTAATTAAATATGCATTCAAAATTTAATCTCAAATTTAATAATTTTTATAATTAATAATAAATGGTATAATTGTAATTACACATACTTACCGATAAAATGATGGGGTGAGACGAAATCATTAAACTTATTTATTTATAATATTTATATATTTATTTATATTATTATTATATATATTTATACTTATACTTATTATATTATATATTATTATAATATATATATATATATATATATATATATAATATTTGCTTATAATAATAAAATAAGAATAGGTAAGAATCGATTTATAGCACTAAAAATGTATAAAAGAGAAAAAGTTAATATCATATTATATAATTCATAAATGATAAAATTACTAGATGATTTAATTCTAGGTTATCTATGGTTTCCTACAATTTCTTATATAGTTACCATTAATATATTAGTGAGTAATTTAGGGAGATATTTAGACAACTAAAAATCTGTAAATAATTTTTGAGTTTTAGGATAAATTAAGAAAATATTGTGAGTAAATTGTAATTTGCTATCTAACTTACAAAAGGAGAGCCACTGATAAAAAAGGAGAGAAATATATAATATCCCCACAAACTTAAGCTTTTTTATAAATAGATTTTTAAACTTTAAATTTTGATACTTAATATCTAAACTTTGTCAAATAATTTAATAAGCCACTGATGTCATCTTAATCATTTGTATTATATATAATCTTATAAAATATCAAAGCATAAAAAAATATTTTTATAATTATAATATATAAAAGTGCTAAAAATTAAAAGTAGAAATCATATTATTCTTTAATTATAATATATTATAATTATTATAAGCCAATTTTTATAAAAAGATTTATTGATTTTGTGTATTGCAAAAAATAGGTCACCTATTTTATTTTGCCATAGTTAATCCAAATTTTTAAAAAACTAACTAAGATATTCTTATTCTCTTTTCTTCTTTTTTTTTTCTTTTTTTTTTCCTCCATTTAAGGTTTGCCTTCTTCTTCTCCTTTTCGAGTCTGTCGTCTCGCTTCCACGCCCCACGCAACATTCAAGTTGTCATCACCATGGACCTTGCCAGAGCGTCGTTTCTCGATGCCACGCCCGCTCCCGTTGCGCCCACGCCCATGACCACGCCCACACGTATCTACTGGACACAATGTCGCGGGCGCGGCATGGCGGGAGCGAGCGTGGCTTCGGAGGGCGGCACTCCGACGGGATCCATAGCGGCAGCGAAGGCGGCTTGGGAGAAAAAAAATATAGAGAGTAAAAATAATAATAATAATAAGAAAAAAAATAAAGAAAAAAAATATTTTTTTTGAAAAGATCATTACGTCACTACTACAAAAAAGGTAAAAAATTAGAGAAAAAGAAAGAGGATAATGAAATTACACTGTTTCAGAAAAAATTTATACTATTTTAAATGAAAATTACACTATTTGAAATAAGAGTTATATTTTTTAGGCGAAAGTTGCACTATATCTTCTATTCTCCTTCCCCATTGCTTTCTCGCGCTTATTCGGGACTGGAGATGCACGCGGTGGAGATGGAGGAGAGCGTGGCGACGCCGGAGAAGAGTGAGGTGAAGGCGAAGGCGGACCGTTTTACCTCCGCCCCCGCAAGGGTGCGTGGGTGGGGAGTGCGTGGGAGCGGGCGAGGATCCTCTGTCTCACCTCCACCGCTCATGCGCGCATCGATGGGGGCGGAGGCAAGCACCCTTAAGTGGAACCCTCGTGCACTTTTTTGTACTGGGCATGGAGAAGGAAATAAAAACGAAGAAGAGAAGGATTTTGCATTGTAGATGAAGTTGTAATGTTTCAGGAGAATTTTACGTTGTTTTAGATGAAAATTATACTCTTTGAGATAAAAATTGCATTCTTTGATATGACAGTTACACTTTTTAGACTAAAATTACATTCTTTGGACGAAAATTGTACTATTTCTCCTCTCTCCTCTGCTTTCTCATGCTTTTTCTGCGTCCATTCAGGGCCAATGACGCGCACGGTGGAGGTAGAGAAAAGCGCGGTGACGTTGGAGAAAAGGGCCGTGAAGGCAGCCTGCCTTGCCTCCACCCCATGGGGGGTGTGCTACCTCATATTGCTACTCCTTATCGTCCTCGATCATCCCCTTCTCCACGCCCAGTATGAGAGAGCGTAGGAGAATTCTACTTAAATAAAAATATTATTTTCTTAATTAAGTGGATGCTATGGGTGCTTCTTTCCGCCCCCACTAACGCGCGCAGGCGTGGTGGAGGCAAGACAGGAGATCCTCGTCCGCCCCTGCGCACCCTCACTCGCGCACTCCGGCAGAGCGAAGGCAAGGTGAGCCGCCTCCACTTTCGTCGCCCTTTTCTCCGGCGTCGTCACTCTCCTCCAACTCCATCGTGCAGGTCGCCGGTCCTGGATCCACTAACGCGCGCAGGCGTGGGGGAGGCAAGACAGGAGATCCTCGTCCGCCCCTGCGCACCCTCGCTCGCACACTTCGTCAGAGCGAAGGCAAGGTGAGCCGCCTCCACTTTCGTCGCACTCTTCTCCGGCGTCGTCACTCTCCTCCAACTCCATCGTGCGGGTCGCCGGTCCTGGATGGACACACAAGAAACACGAGGAAGCAGAGGGAAATGAGGAGGATGAGGAGGAGAATGAGAAATAGTGCAACTTTAGCTCAAAAAGTGTAACTTTCGCCTAACAAGTGTAACTCTAATCTCAGGAATGTAATTTTTATCTCAAATAGTATAATTTTGATTCAAAATAATGTAAAATTCTTTTAAAACAGTACAACTCCATCATCTTCTTCCTTCTTTTTTGGTTCTTGATCTTTCTTATAGCAGCGACGATACACTGTGATCTGAAGAGAAAAAAAATAATTTTTTTTTATTTTTTTTTTTTCTACTCTTTATGTTTTTTCCTCCGCCGCGATCCTCACAGCCGTCATGGGCCTCATCGAAGTGCCGCCTCTTGAACCCGCACTCACTTTGTACCTATCAGATATGTGTGGGTGTGGGCACAAACACGACAAAAGCGGGCGTAGCATCGAGGTCGATAGCGGTGGCGACTTAAACGTTGTGTGGGGTCATAGTAGTGAAGCCGTGGCTCGAGAAAAAAAAAAAAAAAAAAAAAAAAAAAGAAAGAAAGAAGAAGAAGACAAATCTCAAGCAAAAGAAAAAAATAAAAATATTTTAGTTCACTTTTGTCGAGCCACAAAATCAATAAAGCCATTATTATAACTAAAATATTAAACAAAATAGATTTCATGTGTTTTGAAGTTACGTAAGTACACGACGTGCAACTAAAATGCCTCTTGAATTAGTAACCTCACTGCTAAAAATATTTAATTATGAAAATTAAAAATTCAGAGTTTTATTTGTAAAATAAAACTGCTAATACTAATTCTCATATAAAATTTTATTTTAAAATTAAATTTTTCAAAATTTTATTTATAAAAATAGATATGGTATGAACTATGAATCATTCACCACTTTTAAGAATCATATTTATATATACCATAAAAAATAATATTTTAGGATGGAAGTGATATTTGTTATGTAATATCGCTCCGAAAAACAAAAAAGCATATACGATTTGTTGATTATGATACATTTTTTACGATTATACCGAGAAACACAAAAGCATATTTTTATATATTTTTTTTGTATAACTATATTTATCTAATAGTGTTAAATGGAGCTGAATATCAAATTTTTAATAGTAACGAATAATTCACTGCATATACCTATTTTTATAATTTATTTTTATCAAAAATTATTTTTTAAATTATAAAATTAAATAAAATTATTTATTAAAATAAATTTGTTTATAATTTTTTCCCAATTAAAAGCTTTTCTATTTTTTTCTTTTTGTTTTAAATTAATTTTTAATCCAACTCTCTAGAAACTACTAGCTTCTTCTTTCAAGAAGCACCCAGAAAACAAACGAACTCACTCCACATTCTCTCTCTTTCTCTCTCTCTCTTCTCTATCCCCTGTTGGCTATTGCACACAAATATATAAATATAGGAAAATGCTTATTTTCTATTTACCCCCTCCATTGTTTCTTTATTACGCTGCGAGTCCCTCGACGGAACCCTAAACTCTCGCGCTCCGCCGATGTCCACCGCGCTCGCCACCGCCGCCGCTGCCGCCGCCGCCCTCGTCCCCGCTCCGTCGACCCCCTCCGCCCTCTCCCTCCCCCTCTCCGTCTCCTTCGCGAGGCGTGGCGCCTCGCCCAGAGCAGCGCCCAGGGCTCTGAGATGGTGCAGAGCGCGCGGCCTGGGGAGGAGCGATGCGTTCTTCGTTAATAAGAGATCGGGGAGGTGCAAGAGGGGCTCGGAATCGGTTGTTGTTAGATGCGAGGCGCCCAGGGATGGGAGGGTAAATGATGTGCTTCGTTTTATTTGTCTCTTTTCCTCAGTTTTTGGAGGGTTTTTAGGGTTTTTAGTGGGAATTATTAGTTATATTTGATGAAAACTTTGAATTTGGCTATCTGGGTAATGATTATTCTGCTTATTTTGCTCTTAAACTGTTATAAAAAATGAAACTCGAGCAGAATTGGGTCTTATGTGATGGATATTTATTTATGGGTTAAAAATAAATTCAATTTTTTGTCCCGTGACAATAAATTCTTGAGACTAATAATTAGGTGAGCTCAATAAGTTGAGTGGAGCTGCGATCCATAATAGACCTAACGGCAAGAGCCTTAACAATATACCCAGATGGGTTGAGTCTGGTCGAGACCCGTTGGCGTTATATCTCTACGCTTTAAGTGAATTTGTTGTGTATTTCTAACCGCTCGAGCTTTTGGGATTAATGGTTAGCTCCAACGATCCGACATTATGAACATCTCACATATCACACTCTTTTTTCAATCTATATTTCCTTTTTATTTTGTGTAAGTTCTACAAAATTATGTGTTTTTATGTCTATTTTTGTAAGTTACTGTAACTTTACAATTTAAAACGGTTTATAGTTTAGGAGCATTTAAATGCACTCATTAATGTCACCTCCAACTGCTTGGAACTGTAGCTGGAGATTCAAATTAGAGATTTTAATTTTGAATCTCATTTCACCTTATCAGTGCAGCGAAAGCTTCAAATATTTTGTTACCGAATGCTTAGTTCTAGCTTTTCGGACTATAGAAGCTATTTCAGAAGTTAAGTCAGATATGCATTTAATCTTTCATTTGCCTAATTTTAGTTTCTCGGAATTCCTCTAAATTTATGGTCTCGTCGTTGATACTATGCCGCCAATTGTATCACAATTGAACCTAAGGAGAGATTTGCAATTCTAGCAATACCTATTTGGTCGATAAACTTACAATTTAGTTCCTTTTTGTTTTTTGATCGTAATCGTAGATTACCCAACAAGAGTTCACCGAGATGGCATGGCAAGGAATTGTTTCGTCGCCCGAGGTGGCGAAGGAGAGCAAGCACCAGATCGTGGAGACGGAACATCTGATGAAATCCTTGTTGGAGCAAAAGAACGGGCTTGCACGCCGCATCTTTTCCAAAGCAGGAGTTGATAATACCAAGCTTCTAGATGCTACCGAGAGGTTCATCCAAAGACAACCGAAGGTGATTTGCGTGATCTATGAAGTTTCACCCTTTTCCTATTGTTAAATTGTTATCATATTTAGCGCCTTTTTGTAGTTTCTAGCCATATTTTAGATTATCTAGTTTAATCGGTACTCGAGTATACTTAATGTTAGTGCCTAATGATTTCCTAGGTTTTGGGTGAGTCAACCGGTTCTATGTTAGGACGGGATTTAGAAGCTTTGATTCAGCGAGCCCGGGAATACAAGAAGGAATACGGTGATTCATTTGTTTCAGTTGAACATCTAGTACTTGGTTTTGCAGACGACCGGCGTTTTGGGAAACAACTCTTCAAGGATTTCCAAATTACCGTTCAAACTCTGAAATCTTCTATTGAGGCAATACGAGGACGGCAGAATGTAATTGACCAAGGTATGCAAGTTATATTTACTCGTATTGTAGCAGCTTGGCAATTTTAGGGCATTGGCCAGTAGTTGATTCAGAACTTCTCAGCCGGCTGTAGTGTGTAAGATACCTTCTCTTTCCCAGTACGTGGGTGTGTTCTTTGGTTATTTTCTGCGCTTGAATCTACTAACCAATCCAAATGAGTAATGACAGACCCAGAAGGCAAATATGAGGCCCTGGAGAAATACGGGAAGGACTTGACAGCTATGGCACGTGAAGGGAAGCTCGATCCGGTTATAGGGAGAGATGACGAAATACGCAGATGCATACAAATTCTGTCGAGGAGAACAAAAAACAATCCTGTATTGATCGGTGAACCTGGTGTTGGAAAAACTGCTATATCAGAAGGGTAAGAACATAGAAGAGAACAATTTGTCTCTACATCATCCTTTAAAAATAGTTTCTACGGTACTAACATGTTTTTTCTTCACAGGCTTGCCCAGAGAATAGTGCAAGGGGATGTTCCGCAAGCTTTGACGAATCGCAAGGTATGCATTATTGAAGCCAAGTTGAATTAGAATTTTGTCTGGATCAGTTTGACTTTAGTCATTAGTGTTAGTCAACATAAAACATGGATAGTAGTTACGGATGATAGCCGCGTTTCTTATTTTCTCAACCTTTGTTATGAACAGCTAATTTCCCTCGACATGGGTGCTCTCATTGCTGGCGCAAAGTATCGCGGAGAATTCGAAGATAGATTGAAAGCTGTGTTAAGAGAAGTGACTGAATCTGATGGGCATATAATCCTTTTCATTGATGAGATTCACACCGTCGTGGGAGCAGGTAATTCAACTAGCAGTTAATAATATATTTACATTACCTACTAATTGATGCATTGTCGGCTTGTTTCTTGAAATTTACCATCACTCCGTCCTTTCTATGCATGTTTAGGCAATATACATCTTGACCGCTTTAATTCACAGAAAATTATCTATTCACATATATTCTACTAAGAAATCTTATTTCTGAAATATTCACCTCACAAGTGTGGTTTCTTATGAATGCACCCTTATCTTAAATTTGAGAGGCATTTATGCAAATATTTGTAGTTTATGTATCATAAAATTTGATGCTGATGAATGCCCTTTGACTTCTTCAGGGGCCACGAACGGTGCCATGGACGCAGGCAATCTGCTGAAGCCAATGCTGGGGCGGGGTGAGCTGCGCTGTATTGGTGCGACAACCCTCGATGAGTATCGCAAATACATCGAGAAAGACCCTGCCTTGGAGCGGCGTTTCCAGCAAGTCTTCGTTGATCAACCATCGGTCGAGGACACAATTTCAATACTGCGCGGATTGCGAGAGCGCTACGAGCTCCACCATGGTGTCCGCATCTCTGATAGTGCTCTCGTAGAGGCTGCGATTCTATCTGACCGCTATATTAGTGGGCGGTTTTTGCCCGACAAAGGTGAGATTGCTATAGCCTCCTCACTCAGCAGCAACTCAGAAGATCACATTATTATCTATTCTCCTTCTGAATTTTCGACCTGAGTTATGCTGCGGTACCTCAGGAGGAGGGTACTGCAAATTGTAATAATTGATTGTTTTCTAATTAGACGTTTATTCTTTTGATTTCAGCTATTGATTTGGTCGATGAGGCAGCTGCTAAAGTGAAAATGGAAATTACATCTAAACCGACTGCTTTGGATGAGATTAATCGTGCTGTATTGAAGCAAGAGATGGAGCGACTTTCTCTCAAGAATGATACAGATAAAGCATCGAAAGATAGATTAAGCCGCCTCGAAGCTGAATTGGCACTGCTCAAAGAGAAACAGGCACAACTAACCGAGCAATGGGAGCGCGAAAGATCAATAATGATGAGAATTCAGTCTATTAAGGAAGAGGTACTGCTGAATTTCCTTCTAGTGCGCTTAGTAAGAGCAATGTTGGGACTTTCATATTTATACCTGCAAAATGTTGGGTAATACCTATTTTGTTTTGATGCCTATTCAACCAATGTTAGTTGAATTTTGTTTTTCTTAGATATTGGAGCCTTTTGTTGTGAGATCAATATTTGGGTTGCTTAACTCATCAGAAAGTGTTGTCCTTATTCTTATATTATCTTAAATGTTTCAGATGCTAGTTATTTCTCATGCTCGCCTCTTTCTTCACGCAGATCGACAGGGTCAATTTGGAAATTCAGCAAGCGGAACGCGAGTACGACCTGAACCGTGCTGCTGAACTCAAGTACGGGAGCCTCATCGGCTTGCAACGCCAGCTGCAAGAAGCTGAAAAGGAGCTCGATGAATATCAAAGCTCGGGCAAATCCATGCTCCGCGAAGAAGTCACCGGAAACGACATTGCCGAAATTGTGAGCAAATGGACTGGAATCCCTGTCTCCAAGTTACAACAATCTGAGAGAGAAAAACTTCTTCATTTGGAAGAAGAGCTACACAAACGCGTAGTAGGTCAAGACCCAGCAGTCAAAGCAGTGGCCGATGCGATCCAACGGTCGAGAGCAGGCTTATCGGATCCTAACCGCCCTATTGCAAGCTTCATGTTCATGGGTCCGACTGGTGTTGGGAAAACCGAGCTGGCGAAAGCCCTAGCCTCTTACATGTTCAATACCGAGGAAGCGCTAGTTCGAATAGACATGAGCGAGTACATGGAGAAGCATGCGGTTTCTAGACTAATCGGGGCCCCGCCCGGTTACGTAGGGTATGAAGAAGGCGGCCAACTCACCGAGACGATTCGCCGACGGCCGTATGCCGTCATACTCTTCGACGAGATCGAGAAGGCCCATTCCGATGTGTTCAATATTTTCCTTCAGATATTGGATGATGGTAGGGTTACTGATTCCCAAGGTCGGAAAGTGAGCTTCACTAATACGGTTATAATCATGACATCGAATGTGGGATCGCAGTACATACTTAACATGAGCGACGAAATCGAATCGAACGAAAACACCTATGAGGTTATTAAGAGTAGGGTGATGGAGGCCGCGAGATCGATTTTCCGGCCGGAGTTTATGAATCGCATCGACGAGTACATCGTTTTCCAGCCTCTGGATCGCCAGCAAATAAATATGATTGTAAGACTACAGGTATGTTTACTTTTCAGACTGCTTACTTCTGGCTTTCAATATATTTCTCATAGTTCTTCTGGTAATACAACTTTTTATTTTCCGAAACAGCTGGAGAGAGTTCAACAAAGACTCGCGGACCGGAAGATCACAATCCAAGTCACCGACGCGGCTGTGGAGCTCCTGGGAAGCCTCGGCTACGACCCCAACTACGGCGCGAGGCCCGTCAAGCGCGTGATTCAGCAGAACGTCGAGAACGAGCTCGCGAAAGGAATCTTGAGGGGAGAGTTCAAAGACGCGGACTCCATCTTAGTGGACACCGAGGTTACGGCGTTTTCCAACGGCCAGCTCCCGCAGCAGAAGCTCGCCTTCCGGAAGCTGAATCCGGAGTCCTCTTCGGGCCGCCCGGCTTCTGAGGGCGAAAAGGCTTTCTTGCCGAGCCGTCGAGGGGTTTCTTGAGTCATTTTTCAGCTATTTCGCCGTAAAATAGTCGTCTATACATGTAATGGTGTAGTGATGCTGTACTAAGCAAAAACTAACCCCATGCTTGTAAGCATACATGGTATGGGATCAAAGTAAAATATTTGTAAATTGTGGATATTTTGGCCTCCTTTCCATTTTATGTATAAATATAATTTTTTTCTGTATTGTTCCTGGCTAAGGTGGGCTAATGTTATTATTGGAAATACAATTTTATTTTGTTTGGTTTAACTCAATAATGCTATCTCAAAATGTTAAACATATCTAAGTAATGCACTTCATATAAGAATAGTATGCTAAGGGCTTGTTTGGTAATTTTCTAATGGAAGTTCACCCATGTAGTGACCTCCTTGCCCTCAAGTTCCATCAAGCTGGTAACTTTGGTCTACTCTCAAGAAAACTTGAAAACCCAAAATAGTAAGATTTAGAAATGATTTCGTGAGTCTCATTTTTTTAAAATATTTTAAGTGTTGAGTTTTGTCCCAGTTTTGACTCTGAACTTTCTACTTTACCTAAAATCAGGATTTAAAGTGCCGCCCGTGCCCCGTGCCGTACCATGCCCCTCAAATAGTGGCACGGTACAGGGGTGTCGGCCCTCCCCGTCTCGCGATAGGGGCACGGTACAGGGGTATCGGCCCTCCCCGTCTCGAGCGATACCTTGGCGATACCCAACAGGATATCGCGCCGTGCCGTGCCAAGCGGCAAAAAATAACAAATCATATATTGTACAGTACAGTGCCAAGCGGCAAAAAATAACAAATCATATATTGTACAGTACATATTTTTTATTTTTTTATTTTAATCTTTAAGAGATTTAGGTTATTTTATTCACTAACTCATTTAGGTTGCTAGTAAATGTGAGTATCTTTAAGATATTTAGATTATTATTATTTACTAACTAATATAAAAAGTAAAAAGATTAGATAAAATGAGAATGTGGTTATAAATCAGATTTTTAAAAAATTTAAATTGTTATTATTTACTAACTAATAGCAATCTAAATCTTTTAAAAATTTAGGTTTTATGATTAAAAATAGTTTTTATCTCTTTTCCTTCTTATATTAGTTAATGAATAATAACAATCTAAATATTTTAAAAATCTAATCGGTACCCACATTCTCATTTTATCTTATCTTTCTACAATATCAACCTAAATCTTTTAAAAATTTGACTCGTACTCACATTCCCATTTTATTTACGTATCTCTCTGTAATTTTGTTTGAAATTAACTTAATCATGAAAATTATAACTAAAGGCGGTCCACCGTCTTTAGAAGGCGGTGACCCTTCTGTATGTGGCGCTGATATGGCAAAAATAGGGTTAGTTTTACAAATAAAATTTTGATAAGATTATTTCGCAAATTATAAAATTTTAGAGGGTTGTTTTGAAAAAAAAACTCCATTGTACTTTATATATATATAAAAATATCAATATATTAATTGGTGAGTATAGTAAGTTATAGATAGCCAATATTTATAATTTTTTGACTAAACATTTTAAAACAATATTATAAGAGCTTATTGGGAACAAAAAAAATAAAAAAAAAAAACGTGCCAGAGCGTGCCACTGGAAGGTCATGCGTATCCATCGGCACGCAAGCGTGCCACGTGTCGGCACGCAAGCGTGCCGGTACCGTACAGTGCCAGGCGGCGAGCGGCACGTCCCCGTGCCACGGCACTTCGAACCTTGCCTAAAACAAACACTTTTCTTAATTTATCTTAGTACGTGGTGTTTCAGAAACTTAGCTGACGAAATGATTATAATATTTGCAAGTTGTTAACATCTTTGTAAAATGTCGGGACGAGTCGGTGACGTTTGAGTGCAAAATAGATGCGAAAACGGACTCGAAGTACCGATTATAGCACGAACTGAAGTTCTGGCAGGTTTTGGATGCCCAAATGGGATTTCGGACATTCAGATATGGTATAGTACCACAGTTGATGCTGAAGGGCATTTCGGAATGATGTTTAGGGCACCCTAAGGTTACTGTGGCAATCTGAAAGTGGTTCGTGAACTTTCCTCGTGCGTATCAATTTTTATTGACACTTGGCAGAAGGTAGGTGGAGATTCATGTTGTTCTGGGTGCCCGAAAAGTTCGAATGCAGCAGAGAGCAAGGGCGTAGTTATCCTATGCCAGAAAAGCATGCAGATTTTCAAAGTTTCGGACGCTCGAGTTGGATAGAAAGTGGCTAAGTCATGAGTATATGTATCAGATATAGTTCAATTTAATATATTTTTCACTCTAGTTATATATGTTAGAGTGAGAATTTGACTAAATTCTAAGTATATGTATTAGGATTCGTCAAATTTGATTCAACTTTCACTCTAAATATATGTGCTAAAGCAAAAAGTTGACTAAATTTTAAACATACGTATTAAAGTTGACTAATTATTAATCTCAAAAGCTCGAGCAGTTAAAAATATGCAACCAATTCTACGGGTGTCGACTGTACTCAATCCATCTGAAAGTTATATTTATTATTGGGCCTCTTGCCGTTAGATCTATTGTGGGCCGTATCCATACTCAACTTATTGGACTCATCCCACTCAACTTATAAATTTTCTGGGCCTATTGTCACAGGGTAAGAAGTTGGACCTATTTTTAACCCATAAGTAAATAGCCAACAGTTTCCACTCTAGATATATGTTCTAGAGAAAAAAATTGACTAAACCGTAAGTATATGTATAAGGATTAGTCGGATTGATTTGAATGAACTCTAAGTATATGTATTAGAGCTCGATAAATTTGATTTGACTAAATTTTAAATGTATGATTTTGAATCTAGTCGGTTTGAATATAATTTTGTCTTAATTATATGTATTATGGCCGGTGGAAAGGTGGAGGGGTTCGAAAAAAAATGAAGGATCATTAATACTCCTCTCGTATTCCATGAGAGAGATTAATAAGGGATTCGGCGGTGACAGCGCAAATGAAGGTGACGGCGCAAATGAAGGTGACGGTGGGCAAAGACGGTAGAACAATTATAATGATGTGACGCGTAAACCACCTATTCCAATGGGGTGGAGATTATTAAGGCTTCGTTTGGTTCGTGTATTAGAGAGAATTAGTAGTACCAGGGATAAGTATAAAGTTAGGAATAAGTTAGATATAATGTGAATTTGTGTTTGGTTGGGTATTAGGTTAGTACCAGGTATAAGAAAATTAGTGTTTGATAGTGATTGAAGAATAAGAGGAATGGAGAGTTGACTTTTGTGTTAAATGACGAAAATACCCTTGTTTTTAGTAAGGTATTAAATTTGATAATTAAAGATTGTATTATAACTTTTTAAATATAACAATTCTTATATATATTATTTAATTAATTAGATACTATATAAAATTATATTTAATTTTTATTATTCTAAAAAAATTTTAATATTACTCAAAAATTAAAATATTAGCATTCTGCAAAGGTAAAATTTTAAAAATTCAATAATATTATTTAAAAAATGAACAATACATACTAAAAATTTCTAATTTTATTTAAAAAAATCTGTTGCTCAATACATTCTTAAATTAAATGGTTTTACAAAATCATTCAGTAAAACAACTATCAGACAATAACATGATCAAATAGCAACTTTTAATTAGCATAAAATATAAGTCCATATTTATACAATACTTAAATATACAATATTATAAAAAAGTGCATGCCAAAAAAGATAGAAATTACCATCAAACAATAACGATCTCACAATAATAATTCAAATTACATCATACACGGAAAACACAAGTTTTTAATTAACAGTCCAATTATACATTACATATAAACAAAATAAACTATTTAACAAGCTGACTAACATAATATTACAACAGTAATTCTAATTTTTACAAACTTATAGTCATTTTCAATGATTTATCTAACTTCTATTATTCCACAACTCATCGGTAATACGTGTGCGAATGTCATCTCCCCGCCGTGACTCTGATGTACTAGAATTTGTAGTCGTCACTTCCACTTCATCCTCTGGAGGCTCTGGGTCTAGTGCTTCATTAAAATATCTATCATTTCCTTGTTGCTGTCGAATAAAATTGTGGATCACACAACATTGCTATGCCATAGCAATGTGACACTGCACTCTATAAGGAAACGGTGTAGCAATAGTTAATATTTTGAATCGCTTCTTTAAAATCCCAAAGGTCTTCTCTACCACATTTCTTAATTGGTCGTGCTGATGATTATACAAGTCCTGCGGCGAACGATGTATATGACCACGTGTGTTACTGTCAAATTGACTCAGATGGTAACGCTCGCCTCTATACGACGCCAGAAATCTATCGGTATTCACGTATCCGGAATCGACCAGATAATATTTTTCTGTATATATAACAGAAGGGTATACAACTTGTAATAAATAAATTAAACCAATAATAATGAAGAAAACAATAAAAAATTTCTTTTTAAATAATACCTTCAGGAACAGTAAAACCTCCACTTTCACAGGCCCATCTGAGTACCCGCATATCAGCGGCAGACCCCTCCCAACCGATGCATACATAAAAAAAAATATGATCAAAGGAAACAGCAACCATCATATTTTGCGATGTAAATCCTTTGCGACATCGAAATCGTGGTTGTTTGTCCATTTCTACAATAACCGGAATATGCGTACCATCCATCGCCCCAATTGCATTCTACATATGTTAATGTCACAACATGGTACATTACAAATTTAGCAATGGAAATGTACAAATTATCTTCTGTAAAATTATTGTCCCTTACCTTGAACGAATGAAAATTCAAATTTTCACTTATTCTTGGACGCACTCCATAATTACTTTGCGGCATAGTTAAGTATTCATCTTTTATTTGAATAATGGCCCGGAGTACATTGTTAAAATGACGACTAATCATTTCCCCCGAATGTTGGAAAGTTTCAGCGATCACCCTATTTGCAACACCGTGTCCTATACAAAATAGGAAAATTGCCAACTGTTCATCAGCAGTCATATTCCGTGTGCCAATTAAAGGCCCTTTCCAGCAAGGTCATCGCGAAGAGCAATGAATGTAGTTGTCGTCATTCTAAAATGATTGTACCACCGTTCTGGATGACCATTCAGAATATCACAAATAAACTGATGCCCCGTAAATGGACGGGTACGACATGGCTGTCTGCTTATTGTACTTGTAGCATTTATACATCCTTCGTCAATAAGCATGATTATGAGTTGCACCCAATAGTCATCATCATTATCCAATATAGCGAACAAATTGGCTTGGAAAGCCGACGAAAATACATTTCGATAAATTGAATCATCCATTAGAACTGCAAGTTAATTATGCCAGTTAGCCAAGTTTGATAGTACGCATACATGATATAATATTTATTTAAATGTATCTCAAACATTCATCTGGCCGATTACAGCAAGCAATTACAGAAGAAAGTACTACATGAAAAAATTAAAATGTCCACATTATCCGACTCCCCTACATGGTTGTATGGATATTAAATACCATCATTGATGTATCCTTGGGCAATGAGCATGATTAGAACTTCCACCCAATAATCATCATCATCATCTAATATAGTCAACAACATTGCAACAAAGCTGGATGAACATACAGTTTGATAAATTGAAGCATCCATTATATCTGCAACGATATTGTACCAATTTAGCAAACAATCATACTAAGTAGACATGAGATAACATGTATCGATATGTTACACAAACATTCAGGTAATGTCTAGTTAAAGGCAATCAAAGAGTTATACTAAATATCACAAGGTTAGGTTTTAAACTACTCACAGTGCGGGACAATAAATTACAAAGGCGATTTTGATGTACTGAAAGTTGCGATACTAAATATTACAAAGCCCGTATTTACACTAATGAAATTACACAAAGACTATATAAATGCCCACTAAAGGCCGGAGAAATATTGGCGAAACATCATATTTTCTTTCGCGATCTGCCGTTCAACCCACTTGAATGCAAGATCGTCATTCATTGTCATAAAAAGTTGACGATTTTGAGCATCCTTCAAAGCGTCGCCGGCAGCCAAAACCTGTTCACTAGTGAGCCCTGGCAGAGAATATATTCGCATCATACAATCCTCGATGCACGGAATGAATCGTCGACCTTCAGAATCCTTATTATACATCTGTCGTACTAGATCTAATTTTTCTTTTCCAAGCTGAACCATCTCTGCCACGGATTCAGAGATGCCGTCAGTTTTCTTTCGACGTCCACCGGTTGACGTACGGTTTGTTCGTTGGCTAGGCTCGGGTAGTGGCGAACGAGGCCTTTTGCCTGCTGAGCTATGCCCAGACCCACTAGTAGTCTTGTTTGGTGGGTGAGGGCTAGCTGACCTTTCCGTTGGTAGACCTCGCATGAATTCATTCATAGATGGCCCAGAGGACCCTGCTTCAAATTGAGACGGTAAGAGATATAATCCTGAGAATCTTGGAGCTATTATTGTATCTTCCTCACCAGGGGATGATGAGGAGGAGCTAACTATGGTTGTGGTGGATGGCATCACTGAAGAAAAGCCATATCTACCGGTTGCGGTAGTCTTCTCCGTCAGAAACTCAAGATCCTTATACGGAGGAAATGGCTTATCCCTACATTTGTCATAAGCGGAATTTTCCTGGACATAGGTTAATTATATTAAAAAGGCAATGAGAAATCAATTCGGTAAGAATTTGTTGAAAGCGAAATAAAATCACGTTACCGCGATCAAGGCCTCCCAGTCACAACTATCGTCTGCCGTGGGAATGTGGCGGGTATAATCCCATCCCCAACCACTCTTGTTGACCAAGCAATGGTACAACGAGAAAGTACGCTTCAACACTTTCAACCGATTCTTGACCTGCTCCTTTGTTAGGTTTAAGTTATTTCGACTATTGATTTCACTAACAATCCTAACCCACGCAAGGTTAGTGAATGATCCATTAACGTTGTTGCCGAGGGTATGTTCCTCAGTCAGCAACGATAAGAGACATGCATCCAATGCCTCGGTCCAGTTGGGTGTACGCGTCCACGGTTGGGCGCGAGATCGGCTTGCACCTTCATTTGCAATTGCATTGTCTTGGGGGTTGGCTATGTCTGATCGACTGGGTTGACCGGCCTTAAACACTTTCTTAAAAGGACGCATCTGTACATAATGTACATCCTACTTTATAAATTTTGGCATAACATATTTTTGATAATATATTTGGCATTAACCTAATTGCATAACATAATTGTCATTCAAATATCAACACATATTTCATGCTTAACATATTTGGAATTGCATAACATAATGGCATAACATAATTGGCATGAGAAATAAGGAATTGCATAATATAGTATTTCACGAAAAAAATCTCGGTTGCGGCATACGAAATATGTGATATATACAAAATTTTTATTCTTTGCACAAAATTGCAATAGTGCCTTATTATGTACAGGGGCTCAAGTGGTTTCCAATAAGTATGGGGTTGCAGTGGATTGTAAATCCATGCCATCCATCAAACGCATATGGCAACCGTCATCATCGCCTTATTATGTACACGGGCTCAAGTGGTTTCCAACATGCATGGGGTTGCAGTGGATTGTGAATCCATGCCATCCATCAAATGCTTATGGCAACCGTCATCATCACCAAAATTTATATTTTCATCACCATACTTAACCAATCAAACATACATATTCCGCAGCCGACAATTTTTTTTTTTGTAATGACAGAACATAGTCATTTATCATGAGAGGCAAACTAGGCATTATTGACAATAATATTTGAACTGTAAAAAGAAGGGTTGCACCTTCGATGCCAGAAACAGGGGTAGCACGGGAAGATGAGAAGCGCAGGGGAGGAGAGAGCAACCTCGGGACAACCTCGGTACAGGGGAGCAGAGAGCAACCTCGGGGCAACCTCGGTACAGGAAGCAGAGAGAAAACTCGGGGCAACCTCGGTACAGGGAGCAGAGAGCAAACTCGGGGCAACCTCGGTACAGGGAGCAGGGAGCAGAGAGCAACCTCGGGGCAACCTCGGTACAGGGAGCAGAGAGCAAACTCGGTAGAGGGGAGCAGAGATCAACCTCGGTACAGGGGAGCTTGGGCGACGAAATGTGACGGGGTAAAGCACGAAGGCCAACGTCACAAAATACACAGATCGAGCAACCAGAAAAAAAAAAAAAAAACCAACAAGGAGCAGAGCGTTGACGGTCGGGCGACGACGAGGAGGTTCTGGGAGCAAAGGTGACCGGGTAAAACACGAAGGCCGAGCAAACAAAATACCACAGATCCAGAGACTCTCGGGCCACCTCAAACCAACAAGGAGCAGAGCATCCACAGTCCGGCGACGATGAGGGGGTTCGGGGAGCAAAACTGACCGGACACAAGCACGATGGCCGGTCGCGGTTCCACGAGACACCGAAATGGAGCAGATCGGGCAACCGAGGCCGACGACGACGAGCTTCGGGTTCGGGGGAGAAGCGGAGTTCGGATTGGGCTTGGGGGAGAAGAGATGAAGCAAGAAGAGCGGTTGGAGGAGATGAAGCGCAAAGTGGGAGAAGAAGATGGCCTCGGGGGGAGTGCAGGGGCAGGTGGGGGGCCGCGGTTCCACGAGACACCGGGGTGGACCAGATCGGGCAACCGAGGCCGACGACGATGGGAAAGAGGTGTTCGGGGAAGAAGCGGAGTTCGGATCGGGCTTGGTGGAGAAGAGATGAAGCAAGGAGAGCGATTGGAGGATATGAAGGGAAGAAGAAGATGGCCTCGGGGGGAGTGCAGGGGTAATGGAGGATCAAATGATGATACAATTAAGGAATTGATTATGGATAAATTCCATAATCAATTCCTTAATTGTATCATCATTTGATCCTCCATTAAGGAGCAGGGGTCACGAGGTGATGATGAGGAGGAGAGAGAGTTGTTCCGGGGGGGGGGGGGGGGGGGGGGGAATGGGATATCCCCCTCCTTACCGAGTTGTCCCGGTTTTTACCGGGACAACTCGTTGGGGAGGGCAACCTCGGTACAGGGAGCAGAGAGCAAACTCGGGGCAACCTCGGTACAGGGAGTAGAGAGCAAACTCGGGGCAACCTTGGTATAGGGAGCAGAGAGCAACCTCGGGGCAACCTCGGTACAGGGAGCAGAGAGCAAACTCGGTAGAGGGGAGCAGAGATCAACCTCGGTACAGGGGAGCTTGGGCGACGAAATGCGACGGGGTAAAGCACGAAGGCCAACGTCACAAAATACACAGATCGGGCAACCACAAAAAAAAAAAACCAACAAGGAGCAGAGCGTTGACGGTCGGGCGACGACGAGGAGGTTCTGGGAGCAAAGGTGACCGGGTAAAACACGAAGGTCGAGCAAACAAAATACCACAGATCCAGAGACTCTTGGGCAACCTCAAACCAACAAGGAGCAGAGCGTCCACAGTCCGGCGACGAGGAGGGGGTTCGGGGAGCAAAACTGACCGGACACAAGCACGATGGCCGGCCGCGGTTCCACGAGACACCGAAATGGAGCAGATCGGGCAACCGAGGCCGACGACGACGAGCTTCGGGTTCGGGGGAGAAGCGGAGTTCGGATTGGGCTTGGGGGAGAAGAGATGAAGCAAGAAGAGCGGTTGGAGAAGATGAAGCGCAAAGTGGGAGAAGAAGATGGCCTCGGGGGGAGTGCAGGGGCAGGTGGGGGGCCGCGGTTCCACGAGACACCGGGGTGGACCAGATCGGGCAACCGAGGCCGACGACGACGGGAAAGAGGTGTTCAGGGAAGAAGCGGAGTTCGGATTGGGCTTGGTGGAGAATAGATGAAGCAAGGAAAGCGATTGGAGGATATGAAGGGGAGAATAAGATGGCCTCGGGGGGAGTGCAGGGGCAGGGGTCACGAGGTGATGATGAGGAGGAGAGAGAGTTGTTCCGGGGGGGGGGGGGGGGGGGGGGGGGGGCAATGGGATATCCCCCCCTTACCGGGTTGTCCCGGTTTTTACCGGGACAACCCGTTGGGGGAGGGGGGGGCATCCCAATCTTGTTTGGGTACAAAGGGGGGATATCCCCCCTTTGTACCCAAACCAAACACTGGCTAAGACAATTGCAGTGATGAAAATTAATTGATAGAAATGTGAAGAGATTCGAAAATATGAAGGATCATTTATTTTTCTTCCCTCTTTCATGTAAGAGATTAATAAGGGAGTCGGTTGTAACCCTCTTCCATATCGAAGAGATTAGTAAGGGATTCAGCTGTGACGGCGCAGAAGCGACGTGAGTGTAGAGAGTGAATATGTAGCGATGAGGAGATGGGAGGTGAATGTCGTACTCATCTATTTGAGGTGAGTTATGTGGGAATGAGCGTCCTCAGTTCTTAATTGTCAGTTCGAGTTATGAATTGATGAGATCGCTTCAATCTATTTTTGACCGTGGAGGACCTTTGGTAGAATCATTTTCATCCATTCTTTTTCATATACAAAATTTATCACTAGTGTATAGCATGTGCATAAGGGTACGTAGCAGGGTAGCAGTTGTCTTGGCTCCTTGCACCCAGTGCCGCCCGCCTTTAGACATGGCTGTGAAGAAAAAAAAAAAAAGTTTCATAAGCATTTTTTTATTTTTTATTTTTTTTAAAGAAAAAAGTGTTTACTTTTTATTATAATTTATTATTTTTTAATTCACTAGATTATTTAATTTGCATTGCTGACTTAATAAAAAGCACAGTACTAAAGGCGTAGATTATGTAAGTTGGTATATGAAAACTAACAGTCATTCTAAAAAAAGCTCGGCTACCTCTACATCTAAAATTGGATGTAGATTCTATATCCAATCCTTTCAAGGATAGAGGCTTTTTCATCCATCACTTCGAAGTGATGGATGAAATTCACCCCACCCTAGAATAAATGGGATGTAAGATATATATCCAAAATTGAGTGTATAGTTAGCATTTACTTTTTAAAAATGAGTTTTATTTTTTTAAACAAAAAATTTTGGTGTTGTATAGTGCAAAAAATATTATATTTGTTTTTTTATTTTCTTTCCCTTTTTTTATTCTATAGTAAAATTCATTGAGGGCTTGTTTGGATTCGATATAGAACCGGAAATAGAAGGGATATCTCTCTTATTCTTTCCAACGCAACAGAAATCAATCGGTATAGCGTGTTCCAGTACAATTAGAATAAGTGAGAATTACTGTTCTCACTCTTTCCAACCACCCTCTTACTTTTTTCTTAAATACCTTTCCACGTCTACCGAGGCACCATCTCTTATCTCATTATTACATAATAAAGTTTGAGGGTAAAAAGATAATTTATCCTAATTAAAATTTTTTATTCTTCTTATTCTTCATTATCATACCAAACACAAAATCTCTTATCCCTAAAACCATCCCAAACGTTTTTTTATACTAGTTCCGTACTTTATACTTATCCCTGGAATAACTAGTTCTGTCTTATCTCTTTACCAAACGGGCCCTGAGGGATCGGTAGGATGGAACGAAGGTTTATGAAATTTGTTTGGATTTGTTGGTGAAGAAATTCGGTTGTATTTAAAATTTAAAATTAAATTTTAAATAAATGGGATATAAGTGAGATTGGTTGATAGATATTTTAGAATTTCGTTGGAAATTTAAATTTGGAGATACGAATGAGTTTGGATAAATCGGTTGAGAAATATTGAGTTTTAATAAGTCAGTCGATATATATATATATATATATATATATATATATATATATATATATATATATATATATATATATATATATATATATATATATATATATATATATATATATATATATATATATATATTGGAATTTGATTGAAAATTTAAAATTTAAAATTTAAAATTTAAAATTAAACGTAATTGAATATTGAAACAAAAAGTGGGTTATAATACAAATCCCATTAGGTTTATTAAATTATGTTAGAATTAATCTATCTTTAAATATTTTACCCCTAAACAAGTTATATTTTTTAATTATGCATATTAAGTTTAATTTAAAAAAAAAAAATTAAAAATATCTTTTTCATTTCTTTTTTATTTTTCTCTCTTTCTTAGAAAATATAACCGATATATATATTTTTTTCTCTCTAAAGAGGAGAACTCCTATTTTACACAAAATTAAAAAATAGTAATAACTAAAAGGTAGTATAACCCAAAATAAAAAATAGTAATAACTAAAAAAAATAGTATAACCTAAAATAAAAAATAGTAATAACTGAAAAAATAGTATACCCAAACACAATTGTGTAACTTAACACAAATATATATATATATATATATTTTATTCATTCTTATTTTATTTCTTAGCCATTCAGTCCATCTCGACGACGTGACCGACATCATTATTCTCTTTATGCACTTCGATGTCGGAGCCTCCACCTTCTCAACCTTCTCATCAGCTTATGAGAAGAAAGAAGAACGAAAGAAAAACAACAGCAAAATATATATATATATATATATATATATATATATATATATATATTACACACTCGAATATAAAAAAAATATTATTATACTTATATTATACTATTTATATTTAAATTATTCTATTTGTGCTGTATTACTTGTGCAAAATTACACTTATATTGTACCATTTATATTTGTGCTCGACTATTTATAATTTTATTGAATTTTACAACATGCATTAATTACTCTTTTTATAAAAAAGAGAAAAAGTTATCTAACCTTTCTCTTTCCAATAAAAAAAAGGAATTAATGCCAATTATATATTTTACTATCTTTTATCTTTTTATTTTTTATTTTTTATTCCCTACATTAATTATTTTATTATTAAAAATAATTATTTTTCGAAGCAAAAATAAAAATTTAATCTATTCTCAAAATAGTATAATATAAATATAACTTTGCACAAATTCTCTAATACAAATAGTATAGTAAATATAATAGTCCATTAAATTATTAGTTTTTTTTGTTCCTTTTTTTTCTTTTATTATCATCCTTAATCTCAAAAAAAAATAAAATAATTAATAATAATGATACGGTACTATAAAAAATAATGATACACGAAGTAGAAACCATCTGCTATCTTTTAATTTTATTTTTTTTAAAATAATTATGTATAATGATAGTTTTTATATTTTGATAAAAAAAGATGTTATTACGGTACTCATCTGTATTTTTTAAAGAAAAGTGAGAAGCTAGAAAGGGAGAAAGAAACAAAAAAAATTGATTTATTATTTAAAAATCTGGCCTAAATATGTAAAATATAAAATTTTGATCCGTTTTTACAAAAACGCAAAAGTAGGGGGATTTTTATGCAAAAAGGGCAAATACCCACTCTCTCACGCAACATATGTTACATATCTCTACACTTCCCATTTTTATTAAATTTTTATACCCACTCTCTTCGTCGTCCTCTCTCTCTCTCTCTCCTTTGATCCTGTTCTCCATTTTTTAAAACCCTACCCCTCTCCATCCCCTCCCACCATTTCTCCTCCCGGATCCAAACCCTAGCTTCAAATCCATCGCCTTGCTCCTCCTCCTCCTCCTCCTCCTCCTCCCCATCCTCTCATGCCGATTTCGCCGCAATCTCCGTAATCCGAGGATCCGATTCAGCTATCAAACCCTCAATTTATTTGTTTATTGTCTCGATCCCCTTCTCCAATGGCGACTCCCAAGCCCCAGCGGTCGCCGGCCGAGATCGAGGACATCATCCTCCGCAAGATCCTCCTCGTCGCCCTCGCCGACCCCTCCGGCTCCGGCGGCGGCGACCCCCGCGTCGTCTACCTGGAGCAAACCGCCGCGGAGATCCTCAGCGAGGGCAAGCCCCTCCTCCTCTCCCGCGACTGCACCGAGCGCGTCCTCTTCGACCGCCTCTCCTACGGCGGCGGCGATGGCCACGCTGCCGTGGAGCGCCGGCCCTTCTTCTACCTCATCGGCTGCTTCCGCCGCGCGCTTGACGAGGCCAAGAAGGTCGCCGCCATGAAGGACCCGGCCGTGCGCGCCGAGATCGAGGTCGCCATAAAGCACGCCCGCAAGCTCGTCGTCTCCTACTGCCAAATCCACGTCGGGCACCCCGACATGTTCCCGTCCTCGCCCGCCGGCTCCTCTCCGGTTTCCGGTCTCCTTTCTCTGATCTTCTCCGAAGTGTCCGGCCCGGCGGATGTGTTTGCCGGGAACAGCTTGGCCGGGGACCTGAAAAGCCCTCCCGGCTTCTTAGACGAGTTCTTCAGAGAAGCGGATTCGGAGAGCTTGGAGCCGATCATGGGGGAGTTGTTCGATAAGCTGAAGCAGAGTGTGGAGAAGGTTTCTATTTTAGGGAACTTCCAGCAGCCGCTGCGAGCTCTGCTTTTGCTCGTGGGATATCCGAATTGTGTCAAGGCTTTGGTGAATCACCCACATTGGATTCCAGCGGATAAGCATGCATTGATCGGGGAAGGGCGGATGATTGAAGTGGGAAGCATTTTTGGAGCTTTTCTTCATGTTAGTGCGCTGCCCGACAACAAGGAGTTCAAGAGTAAGCCAGATGTTGGGTAAGTTTTACATTACAGTGTATAGTTCGTTCTCTAAGTCCTTTTTTTTTTATCTCTAACTTTTTATTATCTTACAATATTATATTTTAGGGGCAATTTCCTATATATCCCTAAAAATTTCTATTTTTAAATTTACCCCTCTTAGAAGGCTAATATTAAAACTACACTTCTTACGTTCCAACTTCTTTCTAAAATACCTCTGAAGTTAAACTCCGTTTGGAGCTGCCGTTATCTGTGTGAAATTACTATTTTGCCCTTTCAAATATACTCTTCTATCATAACCAATTTTTCTTATGTACCCTTAAAATTTTCAATAGTTTTGATAGATAGGGACAAAATAGGTATATCTGATAGTTTTCAACTCCGATTATTATTTAACTCTAGTTTAACCCTAGTTAACTTAACAAAGGGAAACGGTAGGGGTATTTTTAATAACGGTGGAACGTATGAAGGGTATATTGGAAAGAAAAAAAATAAGAGGGGTAAATCAGATATTTCTTCAGATTTCAGGGGTAGACAGGCAATTATCTCTATATTTTATTATATTTTTCTGGGCTAGGAGACTAATAAGAGCCTGTTTGGATGTTGGAGCAAGTTATCCAGTGCTAAGCATTTTTCTTTTGCCATTGCTGTCACGCACCGAGATTCTTTCTGAAAATTCATTTTAGAAAAACCAGCAATATATATATATATATATATATATATATATATATATATATATATATATATATATATATATATATATATATATATATATATGGGCAATGCTATATGTACACCCCGAAAGGAGTGTACATCCTACACCCCACCCATCCAATGGGTGGGGTGCCTTTGGGGTCACTTGATGTGACCCCTTCTCACACCCTCACCCATTGGATGGGTGAGGGTGTAGGATGTACACCCCGGATGGGGTGTACACATAGCATTTTCCTATATATATATATATATATATATTTTAAACACCTTAGAATATACTTCGGAACGCACACAGATCCGCCACATGGACAAGAGTTTTTTTGGACAAACAGACAGATTTTTTCCTGTATATGCACCGCGTAGCACCTGAATACAACACAACCACACATACAACCACAACGCAGGAATAACAACTAACAGGAGGTAATCAAAAAATAACATAATCCACAATTATTAATCAACTACTACAATGTACTTGAAACTACAATTAAGAATAATCAACAAGTAAACCAAACTAAATCAAGAGATCTGAATCAAAGACTACACTAACTAAACTGAAGTACTCTACTAAACTAGAAGCAATCTGAACGAAGAGCGGGAACACAAAGGATCATCCATGATCAAAGATCGGAATAGTGCTCTCTAGTACCGTCCTCACGCATTGTCTCGGTCCTCACCACCCGAGATATTTGGAACTGGGGGTAGTGAGAAACCAGCAAGGGTTTTCCAATGGGTATCGCAAGTCGACGAAGTCAAGCTGTACTCACTGGCAACCGAAAGAAAACAATCGACTACAAGGTACCGCTAAATCAGATATAATATTAATGAAAGAAAGCATCATAATGAACAGGTAAACCGAATACAGTGGCAATAGGATCCATCAAACAATAATGTACGAAGAACAACTACTGTAAACTAGATACTGAAAATAAATAACTATCAACGACATACAAATACAGCAGCAATCATGATTGGAATGAAACTACAACTATCAATCAATGCATAAATACCCGCTACTGTAAAGAATAACAAACATGATAATGCATCAATTGATGAATAATACAAATCACCCAATCATCTGCCATATTGGTCTAAAGACCTCAGGCGAAGCCACGTCTTGCTCACCCTGGCAAATGGCCCCAGCAGTAACCACATAGGACTCATGGGTCAGAAATACGACCACCTTTTCGGAAAAGAACATCCTCTTGTGGCGGATTAGACCGCTGGTGTACATGAAATGCTCGAGCTGTGGCGATTGATGCAAAATGTTCAATGGCCAATCGTCGGCAAATAACCGAGAAAGAATCTATAAGAAATCACTGACCGAATCCAACAAGTCATATCACAAGGTCTCAATATGTCGCCGACCAATTAAGTCCATTATTCCCGAAGGAATGTTACAGTGTCATCGACCTGTCAGGTCTATATAATCCAAACATCATGCAATAGATACGATGTGTCATCAACCACGAAGTCACCAAATCGTGCTATGTATCAGGATCATGTACTATAATCATGTTGTAGGCAACCTTACTAAATCACAGAATACCGCTTTACATGTAGATCACTATGCAAATAGGAGAGTAGAGCAGACAAAAACAAAGTGAGTGGTGCTCAATTGCTCAACATGTAATGTGCCTAATCAAGAAAAGAAACACGGAGGAAGGAATGCCATGGAGCAGGCACCACTGAACCAACTTCGGATCGAAGTACCCACCTAAGATCTGATGAAGCACCTAACGCCAATAGTGCTCCAACAAGTCGCCTGCACCTACGAAAGGTACTACTAAATCATAAATCACTCGATACTAAAAATCACTCTAAATCACAGGAATCATTCGACTCACACCCAGAGAACCATTCGGGCAATGTAACGACCCGGCTCACTAGCAATAATAACTCGTTGGGCTTAAACCACAGCCCAAAATGCTTAAGCCCAGTTATTATTACTAATGTCCATTGTCTCTTATATACCCAATCACAATTACATTCATATTTGATATGGAACTATTGGGGTGTCACAGACTCCCCCCGTTTAGGCCTGACGTTCTCGTCAGCCCAATCACACGCACAACCCAAGATCACTAGGCGATGTGAGACTTGTCTCGCTAGCCCTGTCATCTAGACCCAGGCTCAGCCGAGATTCGTCACACACTTCCGGCTAGTGGTTGGCTCTGATACCAAATGTAATGACCTGGCCCACTAGCAATAATAACTCGTTGGACCCAAACCACGGCCCAAAATACTTAAGTCCAGTTATTATTATTAGTGTCCATTGTCTCTTATATACCTAATCATAATTCCATTCACATCCGATATGGGACTATTGGGGTGCCACAATTGCATCCTACGATTTTGGTTTTCGTCTATTGGGAGCTACTCGGGATCATGAATTTTTTACGATAATGTAGGGTTGCATACATCTTTTCATACTCTCCGCCATTCAATATTTGCATCTACCTAGAGCAAAAAAAAAGAGATATTCTGAACAAGGCATTCATGCATCCAAATATGCCCTAAATTTTCCTGTAAGTTTCTTTCTTATTAGTAACTATGATTTGAAATTGCCTTATGTCTACAAGGTCATCACCTCTGTAAGTGTACTCGTTGACCTAAAAGACTGCACTAAATTTTCCTAAAGTTTATTTCTTAATAGTAACTGTAATTTAAAGCTGCCTTACATCCGGAAGGTCACCATTGCTATTGATGCATTCTTTGACATAAAAGACTCCATTAATGCTAACCAATGCCTACGTGGCAACAAATTGTCATAATCAATACCATATCTGAATGGATGACTCAGTAGCAGTTAGAGAATGAGAGAAATGCATCTATAGGATTTGTTGGTTTGTTGAGATTCAGCCGGTGTTGGAGTCTGGTAGCTGAAAGTGTCGCTAGCTGTTTCTTGTCGGACTATTGGAATGTGGTGTGTAGGGTTTTGCATGCATAGAGAGCATCATATTACAAATGGCTAGGATGAATGAGCTAAATTCTAGGAGCTAGAGTGCTTCCTTTACTTTGCTTATTACCTGAAAAAAAAAGAAGAAAGATGGTTGATTGAGCAGGACTGATAAGATAAATATTCAATGTGAGATTTGAATTGCACCAACTAATACTGTTTTTTTACTTATTATCTATGTAAAAACAGTTAGTCAAAAATTAATATATTTTAAAATAGCATCCCGGAAAGCGAAGGGTTGGAAATTCTTCATGCAGTTAACTATTGACATTCATTGTTATCCTGTTCACTTTCTGCAATTGCTTTATCAAATGTTATCATCTCTTTGATGCCAATTAATAGGATTTGTTGAAGTCTTAATTAGTTGTGTGTGCTTTGTCCAGAAGGCACAACATTTGGCCAATAGAGTGTCACGCCTCGGGATTTTAAAGCGGTTTAATATATATATATATATATATATTAAATTAGAGTTGAAAATAAATTCCCAGGACGTGGGCAGATCTGCCACGAGTATAGAAAATTCTCTGTCCACTCGGACAGAGTCTTCGTATATACGCACGGCTAGGAAAGTACAAAATGCACAAACAGAGTTTACTAACAATCAAGATGATACTAAACAATTGATAGATACTCCAACATAAATAGTTTTAGAATATCATGATAAAATCCATAGCTAATATCCACCGCTGATATAAATCAAGTAACTATATCATGCTCACTAATCTCAACAGATAATAAACAACTAAAGATCCAATAACATAATAAAAGTAGTAAATAAGGTGCAGGCCAGCTATCTAACTAGCAACAGGGGACAACTCTATCGGAAATGCCTCACATCACCGTCCCGACATCCCACCACCCGACAGACTTGAAAAAGGGGTCGCCAAAGGGTGTGACATACAACTGAATATATCCCAAGAGCCGGGGAACAACAAGTCGTACCTATTGGTATACAATAATTGACGGATAATAAATCAACGAGCAAACACGAAAGCAGATAACTGATAGGTATAATAATCACAGTGAATCACAGTGCTGAATATAAAAAGGGTACTGGAAATCAAGTGCTAAAGCATACTAAAAAAGGTGACAAATATAAATGACGAATCAATAATAGTAAGAACTATGCGTCAATGCTGGAATCCAAGTACCCAATCAATGCCCACTATTGCTCTCGAGGACCTTAGGCCAATGCCACTGTCTGGCACCTATCGGGCTGACATAAACCCTGCACCCACTCGATGCTATTTGGGGCTCACGGGTCAATAAGATCACTCTACCGGTAAAGAACACCGCTGCGGGTAGCTAATCCACTGGTGTATGTGAATGAATAGCTGGTGCTGTAGTAATCATAATGCTGATCTCAAGCTCGCGGTCTAAAGATCGGGTAATCGGTACTAAACTGGGAACTCCCAAACAGGATGCCAATCAACTGTGAAATCATCTCATGCTGTATAACAATAACTGATCTCCTACTCTATCATTCAATACAAGTATAGGGAGATACTGAAATACTCTGAACTGAAGCATAGCTAAGTAATGACCAATCAAGCATGAAATATGTCAATGTATAAGTAGCTAGATGTACTGAAATCAAAGGCAATATAACTCAAAGAATAGGACCAGGGCTAGCAAGATCACAGAGGGCCGACCGAGTACGGTACCCAGTGAGGTGATTCTATGTTGATGTCCGGGTCGGAGTACCCACCCCAGTGTAGGCCAAAGATTTAAGTATCCATTGACACGGTCTGTATCCACTGTGCCGTATCGTGCCAACAAGATACCGGCACGATATAGCCCCCGTGTCAATGGCACAGCTGAAAACCCTCTTTTCTTTAAATTACTTAGTATTTTTTTTTAATAAAGTTCAAAATATTTGATAAAGATACATAATAAATAATAAAAAAAATTTATTGCTAAAGAAAATAAATATTTCATACCATTATGTGTCGGCACATGTATTTTTTGTGACCGACACTCATCGGCACCGCTCGGCACGCATCGTGCCGTATCGTGTCGGCAAGTTTTCAGTACGACCCAGTGCCACGACACTTAAATCCTTAGTGTAGGCGGTCCTGGAATCCGCTGCTCAGATCTCGTGCAGGCTCCTGACTGCTCGGGCCTAAATCAAAATCACAGATCAGTAACTGACTCACACAAACCCATCCCACTAACTCACAGTGTATAAAACGACTATACAGTGGACTTAACTTAAGTCTCGGGATCTATCGGAATTTTCGAAAATTCGTCGATTAACCACTAAAGGTCCGAACAGTGCGTGTAAGCTACCGAATCGAATGAAACTTTGCATGCTGCCCCAGAACGCTTCGTTTAAGACGTCGGGGCAGCAATAACTAACTTTGTGCATCTACAGACTCGAACAGTGCCATAATTATCGAAAACCACTTTCGAAAACGCTGACTTCGGCTCCGGAAGTCACCAACGTGAAACGTAAGTCACTGGACTGGCCAGGACAGCGTCGGGAACAGTCAGAGACACATGGTATTCACCAATGATACTCTGATTTGCTCAGATCGCGCGTTTTGTGCCGAAACGATAATAAATCGGTGATTTTGTTGATTTACGACACGTAATCCAAATTCCGCTTAACGAAAGTTGCCGGACCTCGAACTAAAAGTCCAAAGGTCACATGCACGCTGCCCGAGGCAACCCATGTGGCTACATTTATATCTAGACCCCTAGGTTACTATATAATTGCATAATAATAGCATATAAATAGTTTTTTTGACTTGTTACTTTAATTTGAGGGCTTTCGGATTGATTCGAGAGTGTCAGTAGATGGGCCTCGACGAGCTTAGACCCGTGCTCGCTGTCCGAGGTGGCCCGGAGTCCGAGGAGAGCTAGGGGTCAACCTAGATTAATCAATAACGACTTAAGTTGTCCTTGGCACACAAGTAACCAATAACAAAGCAATCTGTAGTGAGCATCATGCTAGGAGAGGTCCAGAGAGTCAAGGGGGCTCACCTTTGGAGAGTTGCGGGGATGCCGAAAAGTTGGCCGAAGCAACTTCAGCCAAGCTACAATGACTAAGGACCCGAGTTGGAGCTTCTTCAGAGAGCTCGGGCTCAAAGTGGAAATAAGGGCAAGCAGCAATGGGAAGTGGTCAAGGGAGACGTCAGGAGCCTCACCAGGCCTGGCGCCAGCAGCCCAGGGCGGCGGATGGCCGGAGTTGGGCCAACCCAAGAGCAAGGACGGAAATGTTGGAGCTTCGGCAGCCTAGAGGTGCAACAAAGGGTACAGGGTGGTTGCCCACGATGAGAGGAAGACAGCCAGGCTACTTGCCAGCGGCGTGGAGCGGCGACGACGGTGGGTGGTGGAGCTCGGTCAAGAACAAGAAAATAGGAAACTACGGTTTCCTTTTCCCGCTCAATAGCTAAACGAAAGTGTTTGCAACTTTGTGGGGGGTCTTCTGGGATCCAACAGAAGGTGCCCAGCTCTTTGGATTCCCCGCAGAGGCTCCAGCGGAGGCGCGTGACGAGCTCTAGCCAAGACTAGGTTTCCAGCGAGCTTTTTGCTCCCGTCGGCAAATCGGAGGATGTTTGGCGTCAGGGCTGCGCAGGGACGGTCGCACAGAGGTAAGGATGACGATGAGGGTGCTCCTTGGCAAAGAAAACAAGAAGGAAAGGGAGCTAGCTCACCTCAGATCCGAGAAGAAAAGAGGAGAAGGTGATCTCTCTTCTCCGGCGTCGTGCGGCGGCGATGAGCGGCGGGGCTTCTCGGGGTTCACCCATTGGTGGTGAGGAAAGCCACAAGGTAACTCTGGGCAGCTTGAAAAAGTTTGGTGCTGTCTTCTTCTTCCCAACCCGAGATCAAGTTGAGGGGGGTGACTTCTTGCCTTTTCTGATGACAGCAGGCAGCGGTCGGCGTTGGCAAAGGTTCAGGAAGAAGCAGAGGAGAGGGAGAAGGCGTGGGGGTGGCTTGGGTTGCAAGAGGCAATGTGGCTAGGTTAGGTTTAGGGTTTCTCTCAAGTGATATATATAGGTTCTTGAACAAAATTCTAAAAAGTCCTTGAAACTTTTGAATTTGCACTTGCGTCCTCTACTGTAGATGTGTTATGCAGAGAGGCCCCTCCACACAAAGTTTTGCGCAATTTTGCGCATAAAATATTAGCAATTTTGCATAAATACATTGTCAAAACAGTGTTTTTCACGTATTTCGAGGCTTTTGGGTCGCTGAACATAAAAACGGACATTGCCACGTCGCTCAGCTTGACGAGACACATTAGGCACTTCTTCGCGAATACTCCCGAAATTCGAATTTTCGAATTACAGAAATCCCAGAAAATCAATTTAAATTCAAATTTCAGGATTTAAATTTCACGAATATTACACAGAGTCGCTTGCCCTGATGAGACTGGAGAAAATTTGTTACTTAAGTCTATTTTTACTGTATCAATAGTGCCAACTCCCAATCCTTTCTCAATATCCTATTTTTAGTCTCATGTGGATTTTGGATCTTTTTTCTTGCATCTATTTAAAAAATTGTTTTTTTTCCTAAATTAATTTAACAGCCAACAGTGCTTCTCGAACGCATCAACTCACCGACCTGCTGATCTCTTATCATCTTACACCACAATCAAGACAGTCATGAATATACTGTATGATGGTCTGGCAGAAGTTTTCCTTACATTATTGAAAAATACAGATACACGAGAAAAAGTTCTCGAGTTTATAGCAGAGGTGATTAATAAAAATGCAGCAAGGTCTCGTATGCAGGTAATCATTTAGCTTTTTTTTTTTTTTTTTTTTTTTTTTCCTCTTTTGCTTGACTATAAGCCTTTCTCAAACCACATAATCACTCTGCAGGTGGATCCATTCTCATGTGCAAGTTCTGGGATGTTTGTGAATCTTAGTGCAGTAATGCTTCGGCTTTGTGAACCCTTTTTAGATGCAACAGCGTCGAAAAGGGAGAAGATTGACCTACAATATATATTTTACAACAAGCGTTTAGATTTTAGGCAAGTCTTTTTTAGCGATCTTGTCTCTTTTGTATTACTAATTTGGTGAAATAATCAGTTAGCTTTCTATTTCTATGGAGCAGCCAATTTGGTCCCTGAACTATTTTTCTTATCGATTAAGTCTTGAAAGTCTTAATAACTTCCCTGTTTGGGCCAAACAGTTTTAAACTTCATCTTTGTTCCATAAGCTAAATTAGTTAATCATACGAATGTTAATTATCTATTACTTTATTATCTTCATTAGCTTGTGCCCATCACATTGGCAAATGAAATAAACTAGTGAAGTAATACACCAATGGATCTGTTTATCAAAATATGATGAAATAGGTAAAATAATTGTATTATGGACTTAATTGGTAACTTGGATAGTTTAGGGACAATTGGTATCTCTGTGAGAGTCAAGGACCAACAAATAATTTAACTCATTGTTGATTTAGCTGTTTCTTGTCAGTGAACTAATTAGAATTTTTTACATTAGACAATTGACAGCAATGAATGCTTCATCTGAAGAAGTTTCAGCGTGGATCGAGAATCAAAGTCATAATAATCGTCTCATAGAATCGCAGGAAGCTACAAGTTCTGGTAGTAATAGTGGAGCTTCTTTACTTAGTACAGGCAGACCGCTTGTGAATTGCACAAAAAAAGAAAAATATTCATTTATCTGCGAGTCTTTTTTTATGACAACAAGGGTGCTAAACTTGGGGCTTATGAAAGCCTTATCGGACTTCAAACATCTTGTTCAGGTGTGAATGCATTCACCTTGTTTTTCTTCAGTTTGCTTACATAGCTGTATTAAATCCTCTTATATTGATGATGTATATGTTTTATGACTTTGATCTCCAATAAATTTTCATGCTTTTTATTACTTAAGAAACACTTACTATAATGGTTAGGAGTTCAGGTCATGGAGAAGCGCTTACTATTGTTATTTGCTAATTCGGTGATGGTATCTATTAACCAATATTATCTTGGCAAACCAATATTGATGTTATCGCATCCTGGATTTGGATTATATATATTATTTAGACTGTTACCTTTTGATCTAATTCATAAATAGTAGTTGTGTAATTAAATTGTAGGAGCTGGCAAGGTGTGAAGAAGATCTATCTACATATAAAACCATGAGGGATCAGGGAGCCTCCTTGCAACTTGAGGAAGATATAAAACGACTTGAGAAAGTGATTGAGATTCTATCACAGGATAAACTCTGCTATGAAGCTCAAATATTAAGAGTATGCTCTTCCCACTGTTCAAGAGTTTTTCACATTCATAGTGGCATTTCGGTGATATTAAGAGTTTTGCTTTTCCTACTGATTGAGAGTTATTAATGGTGGAATTCTGCTGCTTTACATTTCACATTCAAATCCCATCTACCATTTATGTCTTTCTAGGCAGAGTCACTTCTTTATTTTTCTTTGTTTTTGATATTTAGTAACCTGTTTCTTCAATATTCGTTATATAATTATTGACAGCTTGTCATACAATTACTGCTTTGTCATGCTTGTATATTCGGTGTGTCATGAAGCACCTACCCGAATGGTACAAGGCTTCTGTGGTTCCAAGAAAGAAGCACCAATCTATATAATAGCTAGAATTTTACCGGCGAAGAGGATGACATTGAATATATTAAATTATTTGTTAGCATGTGTCTCTGAAGTGAAGGGCATGAAGAATAAGTAAGCTAATGTTGTTTTTTTATATATATAATTTTCAAGCCATTGAGGCTTACTCCATAACAATTTGATGAATCTATTTATATGTAAAATTTTAATTCATTTTACATGGTAATTTGTCCCGTCTCATTACGATGTAGTTATTGAAACATGATTATCTGTATAATGCTAATGCTGCATTATACGAACTTAGAATGCCTGCTTGTGGTCTTTTATATGCTGTGGGGGAAGCAGAAATAATTTTAATGCAAGGGTAATGTATTTAACCTCAGGTCTTAAGACAGATACTTTGGAATTTGGTGTCAACAGGAATCCATGGTGGGAAATCCTACCTTGTATCTGCTTCTCTTTCTTGATTGTGGATTGAGATAGTAATGCCAAAGTACTGAAATTTTCAGTCTATTTGTTTAATATGGATATATCTTTTGATACCGGTTTATCCATATTTATTTGTATGAGCATTCATGAATGTGTTGCTACTCACATATATGTCATTTTTGATGAATATATCACATGAATAGATCAGGGGTTCAGAATATAAACTATAAAGGCAAACAAAAACTTGTTCAATTGTTATGCAAGATAATCAAAGTGCGGAGATACAAATTTAAAGGAAAGAATACCTCAACCTATACATACAAGATCATTAGACGATGTAAGTGGTCTGGATTTTAGTCTGAGATGTAAAATCCAAAGTTAATAGCTGATGACACTTGGATGTAGAACCCTGATGGGATCAATAATGTTGGACCCATTTTGGTTTCTGTTCCTATTACATTTGAGAGTTATTCCAATTGATTTTAGGTTAACTGTTCAACTCATGCCTGCAAATAATATATTTAATGGGTTTAGGCAACCTTATTCACTGATTTTTTTTTTCATGAGAATATCTGCATCGTGCATACTGTGCCGATTTGTCTGGGTTGTGTCTGTTTATTCTGTATTTTCCTTTTTCTTCAGTACTTTAATTTTGTATATGATCAGCACATTTGGGTAAGGTAATTCTTTAAGCTGTTGCATATATAGGTCTGGTGATCTTTATGTATACATTTTCATCATTTTGCGCACGTCACATGCATATGTGTATCCTTACAAGTAGCTGCCAATTCATTAGTTTATAGCATGCTGCATCTAATTGGTTTATGTTATCCGAAGGATGGTGCGCTTCTTCAACGAGCGCTATCCTTTTACAGATTAGTAATTATATGGATGGTTGATCTTGTTGGTGGATTTAAAATGCCTTTGCCACCAAAGTGCCCAATGGATTTCGCTTGCATTCCGGAACATTTTATTGATGATGCAATGGATTTACTTATTATAACTTCTCGGATTCCACGAGCTTTAGAAGGATTTGTCCTGGTGCGTTTTCTTTTTTTGACCTTTTCTATTTGATTTATTCTTTGCTGTCTATTAACTGTAGTTTATCGATACCTTGGGCAGGGGCATCTGTGCAAATAATGAGGTTTTTTGTTGTGCATGCAAATGCTAGCTTTGCAGGATATTTGCACAATTTTGAATATTTGCAAGGGTTATATAGGCCAAAAAGAATACTTGAAGCAAACCAAACAAATACCCTGCTCATCCTTGATATTTTATTATGCTTCTTATAGATTTTTTTTGTACTAATCTTTTTACCAGGATGACTTTTTGAATTTTATTATCATGTTCATGGCAAGCCCATCTTATGTCAAAAACCCTTATTTAAAAGCCAAGATGGTCGAAGTATTGAATTGCTGGATTCCGCAGAGAAGGTAGATCAGCTAACTGGATGTTAATATGTACAATTTGTTTAGTTTGTATTACTGAGCTTAAGACAACTCTATTGTCTAATTATTGCAGCGGCTTGTCCACCACAGCCTCTCTCTTTGAAGGGCACCAATTATCTCTCGAGTATCTTGTTAGAACTCTTCTAAAGCTTTATGTGGATATTGAATTTACTGGTTCTCATACACAGGCGAGTGATATGTTTAACATCAGGTTGTTTATTTACATTATTTTCTGAGTTTTTAGCATAGAGCCCTGCAAAGTTATCTTTCCACATATAGACATATTGCTGCAAAATCTTAATTATCACAGGCCTTTAATAGGCTTAATTAATAAACTTAATATGTATTATTTGTCTGCATACAAAAGTGGCCCTCTTTTAAAAACTTTTTCCAACCATAAACCAACTTCAGCCATGAACTGCATTGTGTATGTGTGTGTGTTCACGCATCTATGTGCTTGCGTGCTTGTCTGCATGCAAGCATTTTTTGCTCCTTTTGGGATGATTTGTGAAAAGAGGTTTGGATTTCGTTGGTCTAATAATAAGCACCTTTCTTTGTGCAGTTTTTTGACAAGTTCACTATTCGCCACAACATTGCTGAGCTTCTAGAATACTTGTGGGAAGTTCCTAGTCACAATAATGCATGGAGACAGGTGAGAAAGTCTTCTTTGTAGCACCCCTAGCATCTTTAACACACATGCAAATTTCCCGAAATTCTCACTGTTAACCTAGCATAATAGAAGTGCTATTTCCTTTTAATCTGCAGATAGCCAGAGAAGAGGAAAAGGGGGTATACTTGAATTTTCTTAACTTTCTTATCAATGATAGCATCTATCTTCTTGATGAGAGCTTAAATAAAATTCTTGAGCTCAAAGAAATAGAGGCAGAAATGGCTAACACAACTGAATGGGAACGCCGGCCTGCTCAAGAGAGGGAGGAGAGAATGCGCCTATTTCATTCACGAGAAAACGTGTGTTCATTATCAACTTCCAAGTTTGTAAAGTAGCTTTTCTTCCATATAGATATCAATTGCTCTATAGGCTTGAGATGATATTTTAAGTGAAAAATGAGATCAGTTAACAATTCTGCAAGTTCTTTTTCCCAGATTGTTCGATTTGACATGAAATTGGCAAATGAAGACGTAGGGATGCTTGCTTTTACTTCAGAACAGATTCCTACTCCTTTCCTTGTGCCTGAAATGGTGATGCAATCCTCCTGCATTTTAATCTTCAAACAGTTTAGGTGTAGCAAAATTTAACCCTGCAAAGTTACTGAATCCAGGGAACGAAGTCCTAAATCATTCCTGGGCAATTTTTTTGTCCACATTAAAATCCGGTTCGGATCTGGGTTTTACAATTCTGATGATCTGGGTCATCGTTTCCTGATTTTCCAGGGAGTTTAAATTGCTAAATAAAATTTAGTTATTATTATTATCATTTCAGTTCACCAGACGCTATTAGTATCAATATTGACACATCATGATAACAGGTGTGACTTTATAATAATATACATTATAATAGTGTTGAGCTAGAATACTTTTGGAAGCATCACGAAGAATTATGCTTCCGCATTTTTGCCTGTCGGATGCGCTTCGTGAGCCTTGCACGTTCGGATGATTGTCCATCTTGGTGTGCATCATATGCCCACCATGCTGATGTGGGTTTGTGCAGAACTTTAAGGGCATCTAATGTGTGCTTCCAAAAGTGTTCTAACTCCATTATAATATGCACTGGCCAGTAAAATATTTGTTGAAGATGATGAGCATCGGAAACTTGGAGAGTTGTACCATTCCTTTGTCCATGGTAGGGAGGCCAGGCAAAAACTTTAAAATGCTCATTGCCACTTACATTTTGGTTTGATACGTCTATTTTTATACACTTCTAGTACTGCATCATCCTAATTCCTATGACTAATGTTTATTTTCGTTGTTGTAGGTCGAAAGAGTTGCAAGCATGCTAAATTACTTCCTGTTACAACTTGCTGGGCCCCAGAGGAAATCTTTGAATGTAAAAGATCGTGAGAAATATGAGTTCAAGCCGAAGCAATTACTGAAGCAAGTTAGTTTCTGTCAAATCTCAAAATGGTTTTGAGCTTTTATAAATCATCTTTTTCCATTTATAAATTAGAGCTGGATATATATATTTTTTGAATTCTAATGAAGATTAATCTTGTACTTACGTGAAGATTGTCAAGATTTATGTTCATATATCAAGAGGCGACAAAGAGAACATCTTTCCCGCTGCAATCTCAAAGGACGGTCGGTCATATAATGAGCAGGTGTGTCCTACATGCAAAACAATTCTATTATAGGCTAAAATGTATGGACACCTGTATTTCATTTGGAAACAAGTCCCTGAATCCTTTTCCTTTAGGGATTTGGGTCCCTAACTGAAGTATTGTTTGATTTTAGAAAACTATGTCAGAATTTTATTGTTTCTGTAACTCTTTTGATGGAATACTCTCTGACTTCTTTGATAGAAAAAATTAAGTCTGATGAAACTTGACTGAAATCAATCAACATGTTGGTTGGCGGATCAAATGCAAAATATGAGAATTCAGGAATCTATATATAGTATGATATCTTGTTATGAGGAGGTTGTCCATAAGTTTTGTGTCTTAGGTGTAATATTCTGCTGGCTGACGGGGCCTTTAAAATGCTGCAGCTGTTCTCTACAGCAGCTGATATTTTGTGGAAAATTGGAGAGGATGGAAAAATTATCCAGGAGTTTGTTCAGCTTGGAGCTAAAGCAAAAGCTGCAGCTTCTGAAGCAATGGATGCTGAAGCTATTCTCGGCGACATACCAGATGAATTCCTTGACCCAATTCAGGTATGTAGCTTCTTCTTTAGGATAGCAGTTTTATGCACAAAGAAGTGTACCGATCGGGTTCCAATAATATAAAAAGTTTGTTCATTTTCTCTTTTTTCTGTTCATTTTAATTTTGTATTTTCCAATCATTTTCTGTTAGTTCATGTGATTTCATTTGACAATTAGTTATGCGACTATAGCTCACTAGTTGGTTGTTCGTCAATTTAATGTGGCGTACCTACACAATCCTGTGCTGCAGTACACATTAATGAAGGATCCTGTTATACTACCATCGTCGAGGGTGTCAGTTGACCGAGCGGTTATCCAAAGGCACCTACTTAGTGACAGTGTAAGTCCATTATGTTTTTCTATATCCAATACTCTCAACAGGTGGAGTGTTAATGACTCAAAGAGATTTTCTACAAATTATACATGCTCTTCCTTGCATTTTACCCTGTAAATATGAATATTTTCGCATGCGGATTCAGAATCTTCTTTCCTACATGTTTTATCCCTTTTCGTACAAAAATAGTTATCTTTTTTTTCCTTGCTAATGGAAAACCAACTGTCCCTCATAATTTTGATGATTCTTTGAGTTAAAGAGCATTTTTATAATAAACTTCACTCGCGAGGATCATATATTAAAATTCATATTTTGGATGATTATTTATAGTATTATGTAAATAAATTGTTCTGCAAAATAGCTAAAAATTATGAAATTGAAATGCACCATCTCATTGCAGACCGATCCATTCAACCGTTCGCACCTCACACAAGACATGCTAATCCCCGACACTGAGCTTAAATCAAGGATCGAAGAGTTCATCCGAGCCCAAGAATCGAGGAAGCGTGGCAAAACGAGCGGCCCACAATTCTCCAAACCCAATGAGCCAGATGATGGTGTTGCAGATATGGTTGAGTAAGTTAAAAAGTGCTAACATACATATTTATATGTTAGTTTAAATGTATATTTCTTGGGGATTAAACCATGGATGGCTGGGCTAAAGATGGAAGAGGGCAACTTGGGGGGGGTATTAATTCTCATATTTTGCATTTTAATACCTCTTTAATCCAATAATCCTTCTCCATTTTTGTGGTGTTGAAGTAACTAAAAAAATATTGTTGTTGTAAGTTGAAAAAAAGGAAAAAATCATCATCCTTTAGTTAATTATTCTGGACTCTACTGTTATATACATTTGTATAAAATTGTTTAGATATTTCTCTCACTTTGGTTAAAATTTTAGTGAAGTGAAAGATTGCATTGTTCATGAGAAATTGATCATGTTCATTAATTAGACAGTGAGTTGCCCTGTTGAACATATTTTCTCTAGCAATAAGTTACAGAATAATGAAATGCAATCTTATATTATAGCCTTAGATAGTGGTTTATATCTCCTCCAATAAATGGATTATGTGAGGTAATTATTAAGACTAATTATTATCAAATAAGCTCATTTGCATGTGTTATTAGTATTCTATTGTGGAAAGTTGTGTTGATTCTTTTCTCAAATTTTCTATCAAGAGGTGGGATCATTCAGTAGATTACTTTTCCATGTGTTTTTTTAGTATACCATAATTACATTAATAAATGATTCAGCTTCACTCTACTTTTTACTCATGGTAATCCTGCAGAGAGTACTTAGGAAAAACTCCTATGGTCCGTTTGGTAACGGAAACAGAACTAGTTATTTCAGAAATAAGTATAAAATACAGAACTAGTGTAAAAAAATGTTTGGGATGATTTCAGAGATAAGAGATTTTATGTTTGGTATGATAATGAAGAATACAAAAAATAAGGAGTATTAGTTATTTTAAATAATCTTTTTGTACTCACGCTTTATTATGTAATAATGAGGTTATATAATAATGAGGTGAGAGATGGTATATCCGTGGAGGGTATTTAAGAAAAAAAAAAAAGAGTGGTTGAAAAAAGTTAGAATAATAATTTTTACTTATTCTAGTTGTACTGGTGGGTGATAAAAGAGATATTCTTTTTATCCTCTAAATAATTTCAATAATCTAAATTCTATGTATTATATATAATTAAAATATATAATATATATATATATATATATATATATATATATATATATATATATATATATATATATATATATATATATATATATATATTATATTTATATAAAATCGGTTTCTGTTCATTAATTTTTTATTTTTTTTATATCCATAAATAAAATTAAAATTAAATCCGTTGAGCATTTTGGCTAATTAAAGCTACATTATAAAATTTTACATGATAATTAAATTGGGTACGATAATATGCAAACTTATTTTTTATACAAATATTTTTAAATATTAAATAAATATATGATGATATAAAAAAAAAAAAAAAATTAATTAATTCCGGTTTCTCCTCTCCCATTTTCCCATTTCCCCCAATACGGAAATGGAAAAAAGCAAAAAGAGGATGATATGGAGAGCGATAGCAGCAGCAGCTTCTCCGAAAAGCCGAAGCCTCTCCGCCCCCGCCCCCTCTCCCTCTCCCTCTCCTCCTTCTCCGGCGCCGACGATCGCCCACCTCTGATCCGCTCCCCCTCCACCTGGCTCCGCTCCAAGCCCCATTCCCACCACCACCAACACCACCACCACCACCACCTACTCCTCCCATCCCCCTTCACCTCCGCCGGAGGCCGCCACCGCCGCCGCCACTCCGCCGACTTCAGGTACGACCCCGTGAGCTACGCCCTTAACTTCGACGACGACGGCGGCGGCGGCGACGGGGCCGATCAAGGGTTCCGGTGCTTCTCGTCCCGGCTCCCACCGTCGCCGCCGAAATTGGCGGCGGCGGAGGCGCGCAATAAGGCGAAGGGGAAAGAGGCCCCCCTGTGATGTGTTGAGGTCGCCCGAGCTAATCGGTCGAGAATGATTGGCTTTTGATTGCTCGGTTTGAATAATTGGGGGGAATTTGTGGAAATTTGTTGTTTTTGTTTTTTTTTCTTCTTCTTGTTTTTGTTGGGTCGTCGTTTGTTTGATTGTTCGATAATAATAATATAATCACGAGAGAAATTCTCATATATATATTCCAGTTTTTAGGGTTGGGGATTTGTTGTTTTGTGGTCAAAAAATTGTTCTTTTTTTCATTTTGTTTGCTTTCTAATTGTATGTAAATCTTTAGATAATAAACTATGCTGAATAAGAAAAAAAGATTATTGTTTGGTTTGTGAGATACCAATGCATGTTCTGGCACAAAAAACAAACAAACAAATACAATTTATTAACCATTTGGATGGATCAAGAAAATCCAAATTGTTATTTTTTCTTTTTTTTTTCTTTTTTTTGTTTTTTTTGCACAGTTGTTTCTTTAACTTTTGTTTGCTTCTGATTGTGTGTGAATCTTGAATTAATAAAAAAAAACATAGTATTCTGCTAACATTTTGAATTCTAAAGAATTGAAATTTGGTGGGATATCTCATAATAATACAAATGATTCCCATCCAATTTCTCATGATTTGAGATCGGATTTAATAATAATTTACTTATTTGCTGTAAGTGCCTCTTCTTGAAATAGTTTGGGAATCATTTGGACAACAACATATTCCAAATCTAAGTTTTCATTTCTAATTAAATTCGACTAAATTCCGGAAAATTTTATCTTGCTTTGGTTCCAAATAGGGCGTCGAGCCAGGTAGTGTAAATGTAAACTTGCTCAGAGTAAATGTGATGATGGTTCATCCATTACATGTCTGTTTGTAATATTTGGAAATGCCAAAGTATAAGACCTTGATTTGGCGAGCAATCCATGCTTGTTCTTCTCTTTCTGAAATGCACTGCTGACAGTCGAAGGGGCCATTTTGATTCTCTGCGCAACTCGTTGGCGGGGTAAAAGAAGTAATGTACACAATATGACAGACCCAAATCTGATGCTCTATTTGGGGCAGAGAGATCGCGAATGCGGGCTCGACGCGCCAGCACCTACTGGAGGAAGAAAAAAACAAGTGGAGATTGTGAAGGGCTAATAGAAGATGACATTGTTTTTCTTCTTTCTTTTTGGTTACTCACAATTTTCTTGGCATTTGAAATTGCTCTCAAAATCAAATGCATTTTGGACTTGGCTCTTGGAATTGCTTCTTTTTACCATCCTTGTATAACAAGTTTAAAGCTTTTAATTTTGCTGGGAAGGTGCGCACAATGTAGAAGCTCTAATTTCAAGTTTTTACTTTCTTGCGGAGATTTTAAAAATGCTGTTAGTGCTTGTTTGAACAGCTTGCTCTTTAGGATGAACTTCTTTTGATTCTCTATGGAGCAGATGGAGAGAACTACTCCTTCACACATTGCAATGGTTTGCTGATATTGTAAATACCTATGTTTTGGTTAGGATTGAGTTCTAAGATGACTTATGATTCACGTGATAGAGCTGTCCCTACTTGCTAGCTACAGGAGCTGGCTTTTACCATGCCTTGCTTACACTCCAGAGATTTTAGTTTTTGGTTTATAACTTATCATGCTACTTAGATGATTTGAGATTCCGCATATGATATTTAGTTTTCAGTTATGCCGGATTGTTTATCATATTATTATTTATGTTGTTTACATAGTACTCTGATCGTGCTATTGTACTTTATCTAGCCGTATGTGTATAAGAAAGATTTTATTTGAGTGGATAGAGAATTTTCTATGCACGTGACGTGACGTGACGATCTGTCCACATCCTGAAAATTTGTTTATAACTCGCTTTTGAAGTTTCGGAGCGTGGCAAAAGGTTAAAAAAAAAAAAAAAAAATGTAAAGTGTTTTCAATCTCTTTCTCAATTTTATAGCACACATAGAGGAAAAAGATTAAGGGCAGAAATTTTGAACCTTTTAAAATGCAAATTAGGTGCCTTTAAAAGTGCATTATGAAACTAGACCTCAATATGCTTGAGAAATATATATAAGTCAAGCATTGCGAAATAATAATGTTTAGAGCTTTTGCTGCGGTAAGAAGACTTAAAAAAAAAAATATTATTTGATAAACTCAGTACTCAAAATGTTAGTGTTTTGATTCCTGGAGCTGAAATCCCTTAGACAAATCTGGATTTTTTTTCGGAAGCATTAATAGTAAGGAATGATTCGTCGACAATACTAGAAAAAGCTGAATCTCCAATTTGCTCTTCTTAGAACTTGTTTGGTGAGCATAGCTGCGCAGAAAAGCACCAGCAGTTTTTCCACTATATTCGAAAACAACATAAATCTCGCAACAACAGAAACGAAAAAAGCTTCTTGATTCTTTGTGTATAGAAGCTTGTTTCAGGACTCAACACACATAATAAGTTCTCACTTTCTGAGGATCAATTCATAGAATCCACATAAATGGTTTGGACAATGGAATCAATCACAACAAGATGAAGGGGATTACAAGGAAACTCAATAACAATCAATGGTAAGATGGAAGGGATTACATATAAACTCAAATTGTCTTATGCTTCTCCTTTTCTTCTTCTTCTTCTTCTTCTTCTTCTTCGTAATCGTCATCATCAGTCATCGTCGAGGGTGACGATGGTCGGGATTTGGCCGTGATTGACGAAGTCGATCTTGTTCAGTCTCACGCAGCAGAGGACCTGCTCCGGGAGCTCCTCTTGCTTCTGGGCCTGCATCAAGTTTCAATACAAAAGAGTCATCAATTGGGTCATGAATTCACCATGCATCTACATAAATTTAAGGCGCGGTCGGCTCAAAATAGGAACTGGAAATCAAATTTCAAAAATGAAGCATAATGGTTGTTACTATCTCCAAGTTAAACGACCGATAATAGGAATAGCAAGTTTTCGACGAGATGTAGGCAAAAAATACCTGGATTGTAAGGCCCAAATCGAGGATTCCGTGCTTCAGACGGTCCCGAAATGATTCGAGTCCCTTTCTCGAGATGTAGCTGAACCGGTGTATGTCGAGGTCGATCTCAAAGTAGTTTGGACCCTGAAAGAAATCAAAATTTGTTAGTTACTGAGTTACTTATTGCATCCTTCGTGTCCTAAAAGGAAAAGAGAAAAAAAAAATCATTCTAAATTTCTCTGCCATTGCTGCAGTTATTTTTGCACACATTTTGCTGAAGATAAGATAATTTCCATAACCTTACTATATTCACTTTTACTATTCAAGAACTTAAAAACGATTATGAAATCTCATACATGCCCTTCAGAAACTTAATTCTTTACCTATATATTTAAGAAACTTGTTCTAATATAAAACCAACTTTTCCCGACGAATTGAATTATTCCCCGACTTAAGATAAGGGAGTGAGAGGTAGATATAGTTTTTCAGAATTTTCGTTTTTTCTACGAAACTACATATGTAAGGAGATTATTTCAATTTGCATCACTGATCAAAGGCATCTGTGCAAACAATTTTATTTAAAAACAAAACAATTTTGTACAATTTCACCAGAGAAAAAAAAAAAAAAAAGCACTAGCAGAATTCTATGTGACAGAGTTTTACCTTGTAGAAGTAATGCTGAGGACGCGAAAGCACAGGCTTCTCTTTATAAGATTGAATGAGCTTCCTCTCGGCGCCGCTCAAATAGAGATCCTCCGGATTAACCACCCCGGCCATGATCTTCAACCTTTCTCTGAAAGGAACGGCGGATTCCTTCGCAAACCCTTTAACCTTTTCAGTTTCATCCTCAATGAATCTCTGCAAGGAACTACCTTCCGCTTAGTTCGGCCTCCACAAAAAGTGGTTGAATGTAGTTGGCGTAAAAGAAAACAAATAGTCACCAGCAGTTATTTTCACGGAGAAGCGCGTAAATAAAAGAATGAAAATGGATCGGATAGTGATTGATTAAAGAAAATATCAGTGTCGATTTTGATTTCCTGAATAACGTAGTGCATACGATATTAAGCAGGTGTCAGTTTTGGAAACCATATTTACTTACGTATCTAAGTAAAACCATATGAGTAATGTATCATGAAAAAAAATATATATATATATATATATAGGACAAATATTATATACTTGAGAAAAGTATGAAAACCATGCACGTTATTAATATTTTATCATGCAGATATGGATGTGGGTACGTATTCAGATACATGTCGGAATAAGGAAGCCTAATGCCATAGCTAGCAAAACTCATAATTTGGAACAGACGATAATATTTCGACTCATTAATGGGGGAGACATACAGATGAGCCAAAACAAAGAAGCATACCTTTATTAAATCCTGAAAATGTGCAGAAACCTCCTTTTCATAGCACTCGGAAATTTTGAAGTACAAGACAAGGCTCATTCCCTCCCCATCACTATCTCCGAGAAACATAGCAGCAGGATAAGTAGGCATCTGCGGTGAAATAAAATGAAATAAGCCATAAAAACTGATTTAACCATTTTTGCACTCGACAAACTGAATCAGTCCCTGGAAATATCGTGATTTGCAAAACCTATGGATAACCACTTGATTTGTCAGAAAATCCTACACATTTACCCCTCGACAGAGGAGGAAAGGGCGAAAGTTTCGTCCATCTCGAGGGACTGGAGCACAAGTAGTGATATTTTTGGTGGTTTTCTATATGTTAGCTTTTCGTAACTGTATAAATGTTCCCTTCGTTTCTACGTACTTGGATGTTGACGATTAGGAGTGACGGAAGCTTGTCGTGTGGCTTGACGTGTGGAAGTTCGATGTGTTGAGCAATGTGATGAATCTTGCGGGGGCATATGAACATATCCACGCCAATGGGATAATACGGGGCGTAATTTGCGGCAGGATATTTCTTCCTGTCTCTGCATTATAATTTTCAGGGAAATACATATCAAATTACAAAAGTACAAAGGCCGAAAGTCAATCGTAATCCTCCAGAGAAGGTATATGAGTTAAGTGAAAGCTTAAATTCATGCCTGAAATAACTTTCTCCGCGAAGGTTGAAACTACAAGGATCAAGAGCAGACCAGCAACCTGCAGTTGGTTTTTCTCCAGGCGAACACGGAATTACAAGACCGCCTCTCGGATGATACAAGAACCGCTTTGAGGCACCTATACAGAAAAAAAAACATCAAAATCATTTTAATAAGGAATTTTTTTTTAAAAAAAAAAACCACTGTAAACTAGGTTCTAGAGTCCATTATTATATATATATAAAAAGTTCTGATTTGGATGAATAAAATGTCCAACGAAATCTGAAGAGAATACAAAGACAATTAAGATTGTTGTTGTATTAATCAATCAAAGAGAAATGTAGATGTGCTATTAAAAGTTGTAAATGAAATCGTAATCGAGAAAGCAGATAAAACTATTCAGAGACAATCCATTGTGAAGGCCAATACGAACAATAGAAGAAACCTTTTTATGAGGCGCCTCATAAAGAGAAAACATTGCGCTCCTTTGAAAAGGAAAATCTTCGAAAATGTAAAAATGATGATCATACTTACAATATTCAGTTGTTTCTTCTACACCGAACGACTTCCTCTTATACGAAAGCCTAATTACAGCTGATTTTCTTTTCTGACATGTCGGGCTGGCGCTAGGGATATGGTGCATTTTATCATTGAAACTAAGAGACGAAACTAACTTCTTTAATCTCGACGGCGTCTTGCTCTCATGAGACTTTTCTTCTGTCTCCTTTCTCTCTTTCAAACCTTTAAAGCTACCATACGAATTGGCTAAAGTCATTTTCCTTTTTGTCAAAAAATCCACGTTTCGGCTTTTCAAAGTCGCCTCATCAGCCTTTCCCACAAGCTCGCAACCTTCTGGAGGGCTTATCAGTGCAGCTTTGTTCTCATCTTTAAGCTCATTGTTGCTTGGCGGCTTTTCAGCTTTACCTCCATCTCTTTTTAAGTAGTGCTCGATGGCCAATGCTATCGGATCGTCATTTTGGAACTCATCAAACTTGCACATTGCACCGACAAATCGCGAAGCATTTTCGTACTGCATCATTTGAGTTCCAATTGCATTTACGGATGGAAAGGCATCTGCATTTAAATGGAAAAAAATTCATAGAACGACATTACATAGCCAATAGGGTGCAGACCAATTATCAAATCGACTATGCTATGTTGTTCTACGGGCAACAAATTAAGCCTCCTTAAGATTGGTCTAAAATTCAGCTATGTCCATGTTTTAATTTCACCAATTTAGTCCTTGAAAATTTGGCCTGGCAACAATGCTAGATGGTAGACTAACCGAAAGACCAAGTTATTATGCAAACAAACTTTGGGACTACATTGTTATAGCTGAAACTCTGAGGACAAAAAGGAAATCTTGGGTCAGACTGTCAATGACGAAATTTGTAACTAAGCAAGCCATTTCTTTACCTCCATGGACACTGCTGAAATCATCATCAGAATCCGATTCGAGAATACTGACGGAGTCGAACCAAACATCTTCTTGACATAACCCTGCAAATATGTAAGTCACCAATAAAGGAATGGTTTTTTGCATCTTCATAGAAAACTCAAGCAGTAATTTGCAAAACAAAATCGTACGCTAGATAATGAGAAGAGGTGTAATATCGCAAACTTGTGGTCAGCAAGGTAAAGTAACAACTCTCCCATGCTTAGACTAGTGTCCTTCTCTTTAGAATCTAAATTGCAGGAAACCTCACTCAAAAAGTTCATTTCGCCTCCCAGAAATATTGAACCTAAATATGACACCCTTAATCTATAAGATGTGATCGCTTTGTCTCCATCGTCAATGTTATTCCAGGAAATATTTATCACTTTGCCCATAACTTCCAATGGTGGTTAAAAGGAAGGTTTTCAAATTTTAGAAGAGCAATGCGATAGCCATGGAATTTAGGGAGAGTTTTTAAATCAATGACTAAAATGCATCAACAAGCTTTTCCATGATTTTAAGTGAATGATATTAGCAACAAGAATGATTTAGAGTAGGTATTAAAGTTTTCAAAACATTTATCGAAATAAAGATATGAAGTGAGTTACCATTAGCATCCATCTGACTATGATGCCATTGCATCTGAGTGAGGTGGAAAGTCAAATTGGAGACCTCCGTCTTCCTTCGAGTCGTCCCGTTAGTCTCAACACGAAGAAACTCGCTGAGAGAAAAGCCTCTCTGTGTTTTATCCGCAGAGGAAATCTTTTTCTTGTGGCATTTCCTTGACTTGAGTGGGAGTTTCTGTGATCTGTATTTGCCGTTTGATTTCGACACGCAGGAACCCATGGTGATCGGTATGGCAATAGACAGCTCGATAAATAGCGAAAGTTCTTCAGAAACTATACAGATATCTTAGAGAAAATAAAAAGGTGGGCCTTCCATGAACCTGCACAAAGAAGAGTGTGATTAGCCGATAAATAGAGACTTGAGTGATTTACCAATGAGATTTACAGATCAAGTCATTTCTACTACGAAACAAATTCAATGTACTATCCATCAAGCTAATATATAAATATATTACTAACAATGAATTTCAATAGTTTGAACACATAAAGAGGGTCTAAGTTCATCTACAATATTAACATTAGAATGTTATCAGAGCAAAAATTTTGAGAAACAGTATTGCCTTTATTTTAGAACATTTAGAGCACTTATAGTTCAGGGGTCTGATGAATTTTTCAGCAACTGAGGAACTTTAAAAAAAAGAAAAAGAAAAAGAAAAAGAGAGAAGGTAATTATTCCGTAAATAAAGTACGATGATCACAATATTATATATCTATTACATATATAAAGAAGTTGCATCTATATTACACATTTACATCATATCGAAACTAACCGAGAACCAGATGATTCCAACATAATTCTCTCACATGATGATGATTTACAAATAACCCTCTCTTCAATCGTAAAAGAAAGAAGAAGAAGAAGTAACATTTACAAACAGAAGCTGCAATAGGAGTCAGGAAATAATCGCCACGCAGACGAAAAGATAAGTAGAGCCCATGAGAAAAAATAAAACATAAAAATCTACGAACCATAAGAAACGTAGTAATGCGAATAATCTAAGCGATCGAGAAAACTAAAGATAAAGAAATGGACAAAATAAAAAAATCTCGATCCAACTTTGTTCCTGCATCCAGATTATCCAACATGACATTATGTAGTTACAATTTTATGACATGTGAAACTAATCGAACATAACGACGAATGCGCATCAGAAATGAACCGAAATCGATGCAGAAACAGCTAGAGATCAGGGTTTCACCGCAACTGACGCGGAAAGATGTAAGTTCGAGATGAGCACACAATGCTACAAGAGGAAGAAGTTCCACTCAAGCAACATTAATTAAGCTTCTGAATAATCAAAAGAGGAGATAAGCTGAATTAATTTGGCTTGTTGGTAACAGGTAACATGGCATTTGAAAATTGAACTGAACTGAAATAAAAAGAAGAAACCAAAATAATCTGCAATCACACTCAAAAGTGAAGGTTGTTAGTTAATTTAAAAGATATGCATTGTGTGATTAAAAAATTGTCAACTACATGTTAAGGATCCTGCAAAGAAGCTTCTCTACATAGCAACAAATAGACTACTAATTTTCTTAATTTAATTTCTACAGTAACATGGAAAAGTAGATACTTTAATAAATAAAAAATTTGAGAGGATGATAATTGAAGCAAAAATAAAAAATAAAAAATATATATATATATATATAAAAATTAAAGAAAAACAGATTTTGTTAATGGAATACTAAGAATAATATCTGCAGCTAAATAATAAAATGAACATAAATAATTTTTGGTCAAAGGACATATTGAGAGAAAGTGCCCAAATATAGAAACATGGAGCTTTTTTTTTTTAAAAAAAAAAAAATCATTGTTTAGGAGGGGTCATTACATTAATTAATTACAAGATAAATTTATATAAATCATGTATTTACATTAAATACTAACCCAAAACAAAAGTCTCCTTACACTAGAGTCCCTGTCCTAGTTATCTCCTAGGGTAAAAAATAAAAAATTGCGTCAATTACCTTCTTGCATTTTGTCACCATCTCAAATAAGATCAAAGAATTTTAAAAGAATTAACATATCATATTGTTTAGTTTACAACTCAAAAAATAAATAAAATATTTAGAGAAAAGAGATCTCCTATTTTGCAAATATAATCAAAATTGATCAGTTTATTCAAATCATATGATTCTATTGTATTACTCATAAGTAATTTTATCTGCAAACTTATTTTTACAAAATTTTATAGCTGAATTGAACAATCATCGCAAATAGCTAGATCTATTTGAGATTATGGTAAAGTGCAGGGGTTAATTTATGTAATCAATTTTTAATGCAATTGAGACGGGTTAAAGTGAAGGAGACATTTTGTCTTCGAAGGGCATGTATCCAAATTCGAATTTCTTAAGGGAGTATATAAAAATATTTAAAAAATTACACCCAAATAGTATCATTTTTTTTAAAAAAAAAAAATTTCTTTGAACAAAGAAGAGATCAAAGAGGCAGAGAGAAAGAGAGAGAGAAAGGGTAAAAATTTGATAAAAAAAAAAACCTGTTTTTTTAATTTGATCGATCGGAGGTAGAATCCCTTCGCCGAGATTACATCGAGCGATCCATGTAACAAACAATGTGCGAAATGGATTATAACAAATCAAAAAAAAAAAGAAAAAAAAAATCTATACAAAATTGGGGGAAATTGGGGAGGTGGGGTTTCCTCTGAGATCTCTCTCCCCCACCCTCTCGCTTCGATCCTGGAGAGGAGAGAGAGAGAGATGAGGACGAAGAAGAGAGATATATAGAGAGAGAAAGAAGAGGAGAGGAGAGAGAAAGGGTCTTCGCCATTGTTACTATTTATAGCTTATTGTTGGAACTTAGACCACCTCCAATTGGAAGAGAGATAAAGAGAGAGAGAGAGAGAGAGAGAGAGAGAGAGAGTAGGATGCAAATGGATCCGGGTTGGTGCTTTGGTGGAGCTCCCTTCCGATCCGCTCCGAATGGATTAAAAAAATATGAAAATAAGTATAATCCGTCCACATTGGCCAAGTTAATGGAGCGGGCGATAATTTTTCTTTTTTTTTTTCTTTTTTCAATCTACTTTGAATCATAATTTTTTTTTCAAAAACTTACTCATGTTCTTAATAAAATGATAAATAAAAATAAAAAATAAAAATAAAATTAATTCGATCTGAATATATTCCCCTCCTCCAACGAATAGAGAGAGAGGATAAGGGTTGGATCCACAGGATGCAAATGGATCCGGGCGGGTTAGTAGAGCTCCCAGATTCGCTCCTGATAGAATGGTTTGTGAAAACCAATTTTAATAAAAATAATAATAATAATGATAATAATAATAATAAATTATAAAATATTTTAAAATTCATCATAATTCCCCAAGTAAATTGATCGGGAGTTTTTTTTTTTTTTTTTTTTTTTTTTTTTTTTTTTTTTTTTTTTGGTTCTGTCCCGAACATCTCCGAATAATAGTGATTTCAAAAATAAAATTAAAATTAATTCACTTCAAATCAGTTCTAACTCAATAAGAAATAAAGCGAAATGTGAAAATCCTTAGAAAATACCGTACACAAATAAAAAGCATAAAAATAATATTTCTAATATTTATATTTAATATTTTCTTATCCTAATTTGAAATATAGATTAAATAGAAAAAAATTAAATAATATTAAGAGCCAGACCAAATTTAAATTTAGAATATTTTGCCCTAATATTATATTAAATTATATATTATATAAAATAGCTGTTGATATACAAAAAATTTATATTTTAATATTTATATTCAGTACGAATCAAGATGTGTATTTTTTTACAAGACAATAAAAAATATATTATAATTAAATTATTACAGTCAACAAAATTTTATCTCATCAACTAAAATAAGTATAACATTTTTTTTTTTTTTGTACTTTTTCATTCGTTTAAAATCAAAATCTAAAACATTAAATGTATTTTACCTCTTTTAAGAAGTCTACGTATTAAAATTTATAAATTTTGAACACTGTTTTCTCACAAATTAAATTATGGTTTTTCTTCGCCTATTAATTTTTAAGCTACCTTTTTCATTATATACAAGTTTTAAATTTATCTGATAAAATATAAAAATCACATGTATAAATTATATTTATTAAATTAAATTTTAAATAAAAATAAAAATAAAGAGTGAGAAGGTGATTTCCTCATCTTTCTCTTTTATTATGATCTGTATGTATTTAACTTATTTGTTGGTTAAATTATAAAAAATTCTCTATAATATATCGCTTTTTCATTTTGTCTCTTTATTTTTCAAAAGCTTATATTTTGTCCCATCGTAATTACGGAATTATACATTTACTCCCGCCGTCAGCATTCCGTAAGTGAACCGTCAATTTTTTACGTGAAATACCGAAAATACCCTTCAAATCCTCTCTCCAGCCCCTTCACCGCGCCGGGTAGCCGCCTCCATCGCCGCCGCCGAGTACGGCCTCGGTGAGGTTGGCTTCAAAGTCCTCGACGCGGCTGTAGTTAGCGTAGGCGACGGGGCCCGCGGCGGTGCCAGAGACTGCGTAGGCGTGGAAAGTGGGGATCGCCTCGGCGGCGGCGGCGACGGCGGCGTAGGGGTCGCCGGCGTAGACCTCCTGGACGAGGTCAAAGCGGGCGGCGGGGTTTGCCGAGGAGGGGGCGACCTCCTGGACGAGGTCGAAGGGGGCGGCGGGGTTGGCCCGGAAAGGGGGCGGGGTCGGCCGGGGCGGGGGCGGGAGCGGTGGACGGGGAAGCAGAGAAAGGCATTATCGTCGTTTCGCCTATTCTGTTAACCCCGTTGCCCCCTAAAAATAATTTCGTAATTACGAGGATACAAAATGTAGGCTTTTGAAAGATAGGAGGGCAAAGTGAAAAAATGGTATATTATAGGAAGGTTTTCTATAATTTAGCCTTATTTGTTTTCGAAAAATATTTTTGGTATATTCCAAAAGAGTATACATTCTACACCTCATCTATTCACCATTAGATGAGATATACCACTAGCATTGCTCCAAACTAATTATTTGCTCTTTCTTATTATGAAAAAACAAGCAACAATGTTTTCAAAAGCACAAGCAACAATATGCTTATAAATTTTTTATCATTGAATTTGTATTGAGATTTGTGCTTTTGTAAAGTCAATTAAAGAGAGAGAAAAAAAAAAAGTAAATAGCACAAATCTCAATGCAAATCCAATGGTAAAAGCAAATCCAATGGTAAAAAATTCACAAGTATATTTTTACTTGTACTTTTAAAAGCATATAAGCTCTACTATATATATATATATATATATATATATATATATATATATATATATATATATATATATATATATATATATATTTGTATAAAAAGATTATATATAGAGAGAGAGAGCGCGACTAGTGTGTTTTTATAAGCACGGAGGCATCCATATTTATAAGTTATTTTTTTTTGTTGGGACTTTCAAATTGACCATTGACTCCATTAAACTTGATTTAGAATATTTGAAATACTTAAAAAATAAATTTTACAATTCTTTGATATTATTTGTCTAGTGATCGAAATGGCTCAAAATCAATGGCTGAAAATAAAAATCTCACAAAATACGATAATATGATACTAAAATTTTAGATCAAACATATTGATCTTATTTTATATAGTATAAAAAATTTTTTATCAAAATTTTACGTGATTTGGATATTTCTAATTCATTAAACTTACAAACTGCTCACCACAATTATTAAAATTGTTGATTTTGAGCGCATTTGATCATTAGACAAATGATAACAAAAAATTATAAAATTTATTTTTTAGATACTTGAAATACTTTAGATTAAGTCTAGCGGAGCCAATCGTCAATTTGAAAGTCTCAACATCGAAAATAATTCATAAACATGGAAGGCTCCGTGCTTCCATAATCATACCCTCTCTCTCTCTCACTCTCTCTCTCTCTCTCTCTATATATATATATATATATATATATATATATATATATATATATATATATATATATATATATATATATATATATAGCTAGTCTGGAATACTATTAATAGTACCAAGTCATTGGTGCTATTAAGGTTTTAATCCTTGGATTAAAAGATGTGTGGTTGAGATAATAGTGGACCCCTTGGGTTTAATAGGTGGTTGGAAAAATAGAAAAATCTAACGGATGAAAATGATCAAAGGGATTGATCTAAGGGTAGAAAACTTGATAGCACCAATAACTTGGTACTATTAATAGTATAGTAGCCGGACTCTCTCTCTCTCTCTCTCTCTCTCTCTCTCTCTCTCTATATATATATATATATATATAATATATATATATAAATATATATATTTTTTATCATTAGATTTGTATTGGGATCCGTGTTATTGTAAAAATATTTAAGAAGAGAGAAAAATATAGTATAATTGTATAAATCCCAATATAAATCCAAAAGTAAAAAATTCACAAGAATAGAAGAGCTTATACTTTTGAAAATATATAAGCTCTACTCGATATATATATATATATATATATATATATATATATATATATATATATATATATATATATATATATATATAAGTTCGGCTACTATACTATATCAAGCACTTGGTACTGTTGACTTTTCGGCCCTTGGATGAAAGAATGTGTAGTTAGGATTATAATTGTTGACTTTTCGGTCCTCGGATGAAAGAATGTGTAGTTAGGATTATAATGGTCCCCAAAAGTTTATACTATTTCACCAACAACCGACTAAACCCTAGAAAACTACTATCATTCTAACCGCACATTCCTTCATCCAAGAGTCGAAAATTCAATAATACCAAATGCTTGGTACTATTGATAGTATAATAGCCTCGTTCTATATATATATATATATATATATATATATATATATATATTAGTGTAGGATCCGCATGATGCCGCGGGTAAAATATTTTTTAATAAAAATTTATAAATTATATAAATAAATATAAATGTAAGAAAGAAACAGAAGAATATAATTATATTTGATTAGATTTAATAATATGAAAAACACATTAAAGACTAAATGAAATTACAACTCAATAAAAATTAATAAAAAATAAAAGGAAAGAAAAAATTATAGAAAGAAAAAAATTATTACACAAATATTCTGAAGAAATATTTAGAACATTGCAAGTAAAAAATAATAAATAATAAAAGGTACACTGAAGAAATTCAAATTCACATACCAAAAGGTTCAAATTCACATACAAAAATTTGAAGTGAGAGTATCGTAAGTGGACGTGTCGAATCGAAATATGATTTAAGATTGATATTTTGATAAACTGCTTTGGTTTTTTTAATTTTTCTAATTCGCGAAATTGGAAAGTCCTCTAAATCTGACATCTCGCATCAATTTGTGTGAATTTTTTTTAGTTTCTAGACCCGTCTTTGAGAAAGTTCTATTGTATATATAGTGTTTAAGGTTTAAATACAAAAAGGTAACAGCTTAAAAAGAGGAAGAGGCAAAAAAAAATATATAACAATATAGTGTTTCAGTTCAAATAAAAAAAGGAAGAAGAAGAGGCAGTGGTTTGATCCAAGCAAAAAAAAAAAAAGGGAAATATATGGAGTAGTTTGGTCTGTTCGGCCCAATATAGTAGGTTTGACCAGATTCGATTAAAATAATAAAATATAAAAATATGATTCATAAATGTAATCCGGTTCGATTCAAGTAAAGAAAAAAGGATGAAACATGTGTAATCTGATCAATTCAAGTAAAAAAAGAGAAAATTATGTGAATAACTTTAGCCGATTTCCCCTTTAATCTACGACAAGAGCTCCTTGGTCCCCCTTAATCTGCCACGCTCCGAAGCAACGGAGGTGGCCAACTTCCTAGGCTGTGCCATACACGGGTTCCCCTTCACTTACTTGGGTTTGCCTCTCTCCCCGCGGGCGCTTCGAAAGCAAAACTATCTGGCGCTTATTGAGAAGTTTGATAAGCGCTTGTCGGGCTGGAAGGCGCTTACGCTCTCTAGGGGGGGTCGCCTGGTCCTCTTGAACTCGGTTCTGACTAGCACCCACGCCTATTTTTGCTCTGTTTTCAAGTTGCCGGTGTGGGTGGAGCGACACATCGACAGGATTCGCCGAGACTTCTTTTGGAAGGGGAAAAAATTACTCAATGGCTTCCACTGCCTCATCTCTTGGAACCGCGTGTGCCGTCCTAAAAGAGTCGGAGGACTTGGGATTCGTAATCTTCGGCGCATGAACTCGGCCCTCTTGATGAAAGGGCTTTGGTCCTTCTACAAGTCCCGCTCTCTTCCGTGGGTTCGACTCCTCCTTCTTAAACATTATAAATTCAGATCGTCTGCATCGGCCGCTGCGGTCCCTACAGGTTGCTGCCCTCTGTGGAAAGGTATTCTCGCTACTTCCTTGCCTTTTCAGATTTCAGTCCTGTTCTCACTCGGGAACGGATCGTTGGCGTCTTTTTGGAGCTCGAGGTGGAGCGGGGAGTTTACACTGCGGAATCTCTTTCCTCACCTGCACGCGGCGGCCAATTGCAAGCATTTGTCCGTTAATTCTTGGCTAAGAAGATTTGCCCTTTCCTACAACCTGGGCTTCCGATTGCCTCTTCGATGGGAGGAACACCAAGAAATGGGGCGGTTTCGCATTCTGATCGCAAGTGTTTCGCTTAACGGAGAGGAGGACTCTATAGCTTGGAGATGGCGCGCCGACGAGTCCTTTTCCGTTAGTTCCGCCTACTCCTTCCTATCATTCGATGGGATCGACGATCGCAAGATCCGTCAGCTTTGGTCGCTTAGGATTCCTCTCAGAATCAAGCTATTTCTCTGGCTGGCTTCCAGACGTAGGCTCCTAACAGCTGATCTGCTCGCCAAACGCGGTTGGCAGGGTCCTTCTATTTGTGTGCTATGCGGTGCGAACGATGAAAATCTGGATCACCTTCTCTTTACCTGTGCTTTCGCTAGATCCGTGTGGTACAAGATTCTACAAAGCTACCCTGGTTCGCAATCAAGGCTCCTTTCAGATTCGGGGGACTTAGCAACGAGGTGGACTTCAGTAAAGAAAGCTTTGCCGGGCAGAGCACGAGGGCCTTTCGACATATGGTTTGCCGCGACGTGTTGGGAAATCTGGAACGAGCGAAACAGAAGGATTTTTGAGAATGCCATAAATTCAAGTGGGGGGTGCGGACAAAGAATCGCCTGCTCAGTCTTGCTATGGAACAAAGTGCTGGGGACCTAAAGGGCACCTCGCATTTCACTACAACTATCGTCGTCGAAAGTGCTATTTTCTTTCTTGGTGTTTGCTTGCCAATTATGGGCGCTGGGTTCTTTTAAGACCTCCTTTCCAGACTTCTTGAGGTCTGCAGCTTGGGTTAATTAACTTCGCTATCGCTTTCATTTCGGCTTTGTCGCCTTTGTTGACTAAGATTTGAGATTTTACCAACCTTCAACGGCTGCTGGCTATCTACCGGGATCACATTTTTTGGTCTCTTACTGCATTGTTTGGGGCCCAAACGCGAGGTCTACGTACGTCTGAATTAACGTCTAGGAGACTGCTCTACAGGTATTTTATGGGCAACATCGAGCAGCCATTGTGCATTAAGTGTTGGCAGCATACCCTTTCAGATTGGAGGGAGGCCTCTCTTGGTTGGTGTGACCGAAGAGAAGCTGTGGTGATGGCGTTGCCTCGGATGTAATCTGCGAACCAAGTGAATACAGCCTAGTATTCGGTGGAGTTTGATGCACTGGGCCTTCTTCCCTACTCATAGCATTCAATCACATCTGCTGGCAGCTGGTAATAAGAACATTGGGCTTCAGTTCATGTACACTGCAGAGGCGGAGGATTTGCGCACCTCGTTTCCCTCATTCAACGTTTGAATCCACTTCTGGAAGTTTGTTTGATGTTTGGTGGTAATTTTGGGTCATTTGCTTATGGTTGTAAGGTTGAAACAATTGGGTTGTTGTTGCCTGGTCTGTGTTGGGTTGCAAATGGCATTAATTCAGGGAGGGGGGCTGTCCAATTTTTTAGTTTTCTGTAGTTTTTATTCCTCTGTGGATCACAGTTTTTGGGCTAGGATTGGACACTTTGTATTGTATCGGGCGTCCCTCTCACTACACTCACTCTCTGTACTTCTTCGAAATAGGGTTTATCCCTGTTTAATCAAAAAAAAAAAAAAACTTTAGCCGATTTGGCATGCAATTTGATTCGATCAAAGTAAAGAGAGAAAAATATGTATAGATCACTTGAATCGATTCGACGTGTAATTCGATTTTGGTTCAATCAAATAAAAAAGAAAATACACAGCAGACGATTCGGTTCAAACAAAGAAAAAGAAAAACATGTGGAGTAATTGAGTTGGTTTTTCGGTTCAAGTAAAAAAGAGAAAAATATGTGGGGAACTTGAGCCGGTTCGGATTGTAACCCGATTCGGTTCAAGTAAAAAAATAAAAAAATATGAGCGAAATTTGAGCCGATTCGGTATGTAATTATATATGTTCGTTTCAATACACATCAGAAGATTCGATTCAAACAAAGAAAAAGAAAAATATGTGGAGTAGTTGAGCCGATTCAACGATTTCGGTTCAAGTAAAAAATGAGAAAAACATAGGGAGGATTTGAGCCGGTGCGGCGTGTAACCCGATTCGGTTAAAATAAAGAAATAAAAAAATATGGGCGGAATTTGAGCTAATTCAGTATGTAATTCGATTTATTTCAATACACATCAAACGATTTGGTTCAAACAAAGAAAAAAAAACATGTGGAGTAGTTGAGCCGATTCAACAATTTCGGTTCAAATAAAAAAAAAGGAAAACATGTGGAAGACTTAAGCCGGTGCGGCGTGTAACCTGATTCGATTCAATATATATATATATATATATATATATATATATATATATATATATATATATATATATATATATATATATATATATATATATATATATATATATATGAGCGGAATTTGAGTCGATTCGGTATGTAATTCGGTTCATTTTAATACACAGATTTGATTCAAACAAAGAAAAAGAAAACATGTGGAGTAGTTGAGTCGATTCAATGGAAAAAAAAAAAAGACTTAAACCGGTTGATTCTAAATGAAGGAAATATTGACATATAGCAAAAATTAGAAAGAATCATATATATATATATATATATATATATATATATATATATATATATATATATATATATATATATATATATATATATATATATATATATATATATATATATATATATATAACGAGATTACTATTTTATTAATAGTATCAAGTACTTGTACTATTGAGTTTCCGGTCTGTGGATAAAAGGATGTGCGGTTAGGATGATAATGATCCCCTAGGGTATACTATTATCCTAACCGCACATCCCTTCATCTAAGGGTCGGGAACTCAATAATACCAAGTGTTTGGTACTATTGATATATAGTATAGTAACCGGACTATATATGTATATACGAGTTCGGCTTTTATGCTATTGATAGCATTAACCATTTGGTGCTACCAAAATTTCTATCGTTATATCTATCTCTTTACTCATTTTTATCCTTTAGACCATACTATTTTTTCAACCATCCACTAAACTCAAAGGATCCACTATCATTTCAACCACACAATTCTTAATCTAAAAGTCAAAAACTTAATAACACCAATAACTTGGTACTATTAATAGTATAATAGCCTAGATATATATATATTACACAAGATCTGAGTAGATATTAATAATATTAATATTTGATAGTAAATATTAATAATATTTACTATTAAATTTTTATTCTTTGAACGTTTAGAATTTATTATTTAGTTATTTAGTGATGATACTATTATGAATCGAAGAGAAAAAAAGGTTAATAGTTTACGCTGTTCATGTTCAGCCAAAAGTATTATAGGTGGACTTAGGGCGTTTTTTATTTTGCCTTTTTCTCAGTTAGAAATCGAAATCAGACTAATATGTGTGTTTGGTTTGCGGAAATTTTATTCAAACTCTAATTCCTGGATGGAATGAAAATTCTCCAATCACCCTTTCTTTAACCCTAGTCTACTAGACTTGACTAAAAATTGAATCTCTATATCAACGTCTCTAGTGCAAGTGGTAAAAAATTTGGTGGTTGATATTCGTGACCTGAGTTCGAAGTCTAGTGGCAAAAGATTTGGTGGTTGATATTCGTGACCTGAGTTCGAAGTCTAGTTGTTTTACATTTTTAACTAAGTTTATTTCAAAAATAAACGAAACGAAAAATTTCAATATAAAAATTTTTTTGGACGAGAAAAGCGTCCCAAAGTGTCTCTATAATATAGCAAGCTTGAGAAAAGCGTCCCCAAGTGTCTCTATAATATAGCAAATATCGGCGCTTTAAAAAGTATCGTCATATAAATTCTTTATTATATCAAATTAATTTATTAAATAAAAAAATTTACTATTATTTTTAATTTTTTTGACGCAACGTCAGAATTTTTAAAAATTTTAATGTTTTAAAGCGTTAGAAGATATTATACCGATGCTTGGCATAAGCGTCGGTATATGCGTGGCGACTCTTTATTTACCGATATTTTAACTCATACTTTTAAATACTTCGCTAGGCTATATTAAGAAGCTTTACTTTTTTTTTTTGTAGTAGTAGTAGTAGTTTATTTTGAAACTATTTTTGGTATATTTTATATTTTAAATTTAAAATCAAATTAAAGTTTTTAACTTTAATTTTTAGTCAAAATATAGTTTAAATTTAGAAAGTAAATATTTTATTTGAATTTTAAGTTAAAATTTAAATTCTATCAAGAATTTTGAATTTAATCTATGAATTAAAATTAAAATTAAAATTTTATGTTTAAATTTTAATTTTTTAAATTTTATTTAGATTTTAAAAGCGATAAACTATTCATTTTTTTTAAAACGGTAAATTATTTTCCACTTAAACATAAATTTATAAATATTTTTTTTAATATTTATTTTTATAATAATAAAATTTTTTAATAGTTAGTTAATTCGAATTTGATAAAAATTCGGTATGGATATAATATACGAATAAAATTTGTATCCCAATTTTGAAATTCGCTAAAAATTCCGTCTTAAAAATAAATTTACAAATTATTCGGATATGCGATTTATATGAAAATTATACGTTCACCAATTAAAAATTTGTGATAAAAAATTCAACTATTAAATAAAATTTTCTTAAAAATATAAAAATAAGGAACTGTAAAATAAAATAGATTAAGTAAAAAAAGTAATAGTAAACTATATTATATATCACAATATCTAAATAATTAAGTAGGTAAGAGATTAAGATAGTACATATTTAAATATAAAATAAATAAAATTAAATAATTGTATAGTTGAAAATTAAATACAAAATAAAATAAGCACTATATATATATATATATATATATATATATATATATATATATATATATATATATATATATATATATATATATATAGGAAAATGCTACCCGTACACCCCATTCGGAGTGTATATCACACACCCCACCCATCCAATGGGTGGGGTGTGATGATGGGTCAATCGATGTGATCCGTAAAAGATATCGCCACCATTAAAATGGTGGAGGTGTATGATATACACCCCTTCGGGGTGTACATGTAGCATTGCTCATATATATATATATATATATATATATATATATATATATATATATATATATATATATATATATGGAAAATGCTATATGTACACTCCAAATGGGGTGTACATCTTACACCCACCCCATCCTAGAGTGGATGAATTCCACTCGTCACATCGATGTAACGAGTGGATAAATACCCACCCCAAGATGGGGTGGGTGTAGGATGTACACCCCATTTGGGGTGTACGCCTAGCACTTCTCTATATATATATATATTTGTGAAGTGACCCCCCACCCTTAGATGGGTGGGTGTAAGATGTACAGCCCTTTTGGGGGTGTACATATAGCATTGTTCATATAGAGCAATGCTATATATAGTGCTTACATACTGTTTGTGACATTCCACCTAATAATTGCATATCAGATGGGAATGAATTGTGATTGAATTTATAAGAGATAATGGACATTAGTAATAATAACTGGACTTAAATATTTTTGGGTTGTGGTTTGAGTCTAACGAGTTATTATTGCTAATAGGCTGAATTGTTATATTTGGCATCAGAACCAATCACCGGCCGAGGCTGGGTCTAAATGACAGGCTAGTGAAACAAGTCTGATTATCTTGATTGTATGTGTGTTTGGACTTACGAGGACATTAATAATAATTAGATTTAAGTATTTTGGGATGTGGTTTGAGTCCAATAAATTATTATTACTAATAGGACGGATCGTTATATTATACTGTTTTGTTGAGGTTTTCAATAATTCGCTAACTAAGATTTTATTTAAAAATTTCTTGTAATTTTTTTTGATCGAATAGCTCGGTAAACACAAATTATTCACGAATAACAAATTTAATCTAAAAATTTATATTTTATTTTACTTTTATAAATAAACTGCATATGGACTATTTTATTTAAGGGATAATTGTCTGTGTACCCCTGAAATATGAAGAAATATCTGATTTATCCTTCTTATTTTTTTCTTTCCAATATACCCTTCATACGTTCCACCGTTATTAAAAATACCCCTACCGTTTCCCTTTGTTAAGTTAACTAGGGTTAAACTAGAGTTAAATAATAATCAGAGTTGAAAACTATCAGATATACCTATTTTGCCCAGGTTTAGGATTTAGGGTTTAGGATTTAGGATTTTTTAGGATTTTAGGGTTTAGGATTTAGGGTTTTAGGGTTTAGGATTTAGGGTTTAGGATTTAGGCTTTTTTAGGATTCTAGGGTTTAGGGTTTTAGGGTTTAGGGTTTAGGATTTTTTAGGGTTTTAGGGTTTAGGGTTTAGGGTTTTAGGGTTTAGGGTTTAGGGTTTTTGGGTTTAGGAGTTTAGGGTTTTAGGGTATATTTAAAAGGGCAAAATAGTAATTACACACAGATAACGGCAGTTCCAAATGGTACATTAACAGAGTTTAACTTCAGGGATATTTTGGAAAGAAGTTGGAACGTAAGAAGGGTAGTTTTAATATTAGCCTTCTAAGAGGGGTAAATCTAAAAACAGAGAAATTTTTAAGGATACGTAGGAAATTGCCCCTTTATTTAAATTTTTAATAATTCATAAATAATTCGCAAATATATGGTGAATTAACTAGCTAAGGTAGTGATTCAATTTCCCAGTGAAAGAGAAAAAATAGTACATATGATTGCATTGGTTAGTGCGCCAATATATAAATTTGAGTTTATTTTTTAATAATAAAATTAGGCAGTCCCTAAAAATTAGAAAAAGAGCAATGCTACATGTACACCCCGAAGGGGTGTACATCATACACTTCCACCATTTTAATGGTGGCGATATTTTTTACGGGTCACATCAAATGACCCATCATCACACCTCCACTCTTGGATAGGTGGGGTGTATGATGTACACCCCGAAAGGGGTGTACACATAGCATTTCCCTTTGTTTTATATTAAATCGGCTATAACACTGAGAAGCATAGAAGCCTATTTTTATATATATATTTTTAATAAAAAAAATAAATAATTAAATAAATAAAATTTTTAAAAAATAATTTAATATTTTTTTTTTTTTTTTTTTTTCACTTTTGAGGCCTACATACTCATCTATACTTAATTTCCACCGCCTAAAATCACTAGAATGGTTCTTAATTAATAAAGGATTAATATTTTTTGTACACCTCATTTGAAATATACATTTTACATTCTATTCATTTTAGAATGGAATAAATTTTACTTGCGCATCACTTCGAAATGATGAGTGAATAAATGCAAAACAAAAAGAATAATTTATTAAAAAGAATTTAATTATTAATTATTATTATTATTATTATTATTATTATTATTATGCAATGATTAAATTGTCAAAATATAAAGTGATTAAAATTGGATAGTTAGTTATAACTTTAATAATAAATTTAAAATTTAATTACGTCATATTTATAATAATTAAATTTATTTTTTAAAAAAATAAATAAATAAATAAAACGAACAACATGCCAAGCTCCTAACTCAACAAACAAAAAAGGAAAAAAAAAAAACAACAACAACAACTTCCAACAGTTGCAGCAGCAGCAGCAAATTAAACTACACAACTCTTGCATTCAAATCAATTTTAATAGTTCAACTCATGCACCTTGTTAATGTCCAGCTTCACAATCTCACAATCTTTAATTCTCAAAAAATAAAAGAAAAAAAAAAACAAATAAAAAACATTAAAGAAAAGTGCTTCTAAATTAAGCATATATGCATCAATCAACGTAAGCATGTAATTAAAGCAGTAGTAGTACCCTTTCCCTGTGCTTGTAACATACCATCACACACTTCATACTGAGAATGTTGGTTTCTCACACAGCTTCTGTAGAGCATGCAGGTGATTACAGTATCAACAACAATGAGGGTGGAGTACATGTAACCAATCAGCAATCCTTCGCACAAGGTGGAGGCGCCGAATCCGGGCCTCGCCACTCTGAGTCGGAACAAGGCCTCGATTGCGACTCTGCCCAAGCTCGCGGGCAAGGCCACGGCGATCGCGGTCGCCGCCCGGCCCTTGATGAGCACGAGTGCTCTGAGGAGAGCCACACATCCACTGCACCTCTCTTCCATGCATGCTATCACTGTGGCCATGTTGCATGCGATGATGGTGTTGGTGAGTAGCACTGAGTAGAGAATGATGCCTAGGATTGAGAAGCCTAGTGTGAAGTTGGCTGGAGGGAGGGAGAGGATCTCTACAGTGTTGAATGCCAGGAATAAGAGGGAGAAAATGGCGGCATTCGCCGCGACTGTCGCGAATGCGGTGAATACGTAGGTGTTGAGGAGAGAAGGGTAGAGAGAAAGAGCGGCGGAGAGAGCAAGAGGCGATGGCGGTAGTCTCCGACGATTGTGATTGTTGTTGTTGTTGTTGTTGTTTATGGTTTGGATTGTGTAGGCTTTGGCGAGGAGTAGGAAGGTGAGGGAGAAGGGGAGGGTGGAGGCGAAGGCGAGGGCGGCCTGCGAGAGCTTGAGGTTGAGGAGGGAGAAGAATTGCGAGGAGGCGGGGAAGCCCGAGGCCTCGAAGACGGCGTGGAGGCTGCGAGATACGACGGCGACGGCGGCGGAGGACGAGGAGGAGGGAGAGATAGCGGAGGAGTGAGAGAGGAGGGCGGCGACGGAGTACGGTAAGGCAAGAAGGGCGGCGGCGGAGGCGGCCGGGTGGTAGTTCTTGAAGAAGGCATGGATTGATCTCCTTATGATCTTCATTGCCTTCCCCATTCTTTGTGTGTGTTTTTGTTGTTTTCAGTGTTTGTGTTTGTGTTTGTGTTTGAGTTTGTGTTTTAAGTTGTAATAAGTGTCTTGTTCTTTTTTATTTTGACCTTTGATTTTGGGTGAGATGTGGAATAAGCCACCTGCTCTGCCAACAACTTTTTTTATAAAAGATAGAAAGGTGAGATGTGCATGGGATTTGTTATTCTGAATCCACCAATAATTAAGTTTGTAGGGAACAAACTTTACTTTGTTTTGAAGCATTGGTACCAATTGAAGAACCCCCCACACTTGCTCTTCCACAAGCTGTGGCCTTTCCTTTTTACTTTTTAAGTAATGAAGATGAGATGGGTCTATCACTCTAATTAAACCTCAAATCTAACATCAATTATTTATATAACAATTCCATTCGCTATCAATAATAATTTATTTGGTTTTCGTTTTTATTTCTTTGATATGGGACTATTAGGTGTCATGGACTCTCTTCTTATTTCGTTTTCATCAGTCCAATCATTTTTATTCTTTCGATGTAAGATTATAAGAATGTCACATACTCTTCGCTTTCAATACAGAACTATTAGGTATTAGACTGTTATAGACTCTTATCTTTTAATGTGGGACTATAAGAATGTCACAAATTTCTCTCGTTTAGTTTTTAACATTTTCGGCAGTCCCACCACATACACATACGATGTACGGCCCACCAAATGTAACGATTCGACGTCCGACCAGCTAGCTAGCAATACTTACTCGTTTAGTTTAAATCACCGATTCATAATACTTAAGTTCAGTTAACATTATTATGATCGATGATCTCTTATATATTCAATCGTAAATTTTAATTTATTTAAAATTTAAAATATTTTACTACTAGAAATTGCTTGTGCTAGATAACATTGCCTGGTCATCCACTATTTTTTACCTGCAAAGTATCTTGGCCATGGCATGCATCAACTTAATTGGTTGCTTGATTAGGAGATTTTAACTAAACTGATGATTAAACAAATAAGGAAGGGATTAGAGTCTTTCAAGTAGTTGTTATCGTAGGATTTACGAATACTTGTAATCCGATTAGAGACTAATAAATTAAGTTGGTCGAAATTATTAGGTGTGAAAAGTGTAATCATTTATATGTTCAATATTGTAAAAGGGAATGCATGCCACATTGCTATAAATTCAATCATTTATATAATTACTAGTATTGAGTTGGTAAACAATGATATGCATAAGTGGAGTTAAATCCAGCTATATAACTACAATAAAATTAGGCTATAGCGATATTTTTAAATATTTTTAAAATTTTAAAAAAATATTACTGGCAAAAATACTGACACTTATTATAAGTGTTGCTATATGTGCCGTCGTTAGGGTGTATAGCGACACATTTTTATAATGTGTTCCAAAAATGTGTCCCTATAACTTAATTTTGGATATAGATGAAATATAAATAGAAACACTTATACAAAAATGTCACAAATACGTGTCCCTATAACCTAATTTTGTTGTAGTAATATATATCCTTTACACATTTTCAAACACACATAAGCAAACTTAATTATAAAAGGAGCATCTGTCACTTAAGCAAACTTAATTATAAAAGGAGCATCTGTCACTTCTCCTCATATTTTAACTCTAAGTTAGGTACAGTGTTGAAGTCTGGTTAGATTCAGCTTTTTTTTTTCTTTTTTTTTTTTTCTTTTATGAAAATTTTGAGAAGGGTATACTGCAGCTTTTTGCAATTTTTTTGGAATAAGAATATATTATACTTTTTATTTTAGTTATATGGTAATCTTATTCAGGAGGTTGATCTGGCAAAGTTTATCAAATGATTAGTTCAGTATAGAATGTCTACTTGGGTAAAATAGCTTCCAATTAGAGAAAAAAAAAAAGTGCAGATTATTTAAGCTGCATGTATTTTAACCCCACAAACAAATCACATAGAAGATTGGCGAATCTGTATATCTTGTAAAATTATATGAAACAATCGTTATACTCTAAAAGGTTAAACTATTAGGGAGCGTTTGGATTGGAATTAATTTGGGAGATAAGGGGATATCCTCCAAATTAATCCAAACACAAATGGGATCGGAGGAACAGCTGTTCCCCCTGTACGGAATTAACCCGGTTAATTCCGTACGGGGGAACAGCTGTTCCACCCTGCGCCTAGGACAAGGTTCGGTTTCCAATCTTATCCTAAATAGTTTTTTTTTTCTGTAAATTTATAAATTTTAAATTTTTAAATATTTAAATTTATAAAATTTTAAATTTTTTATTTTTAAAAATATATAAAATTTCAAAATTTTAAATTTTTTTAATAATTTTTTTATATACAAGTAAAATATAAATTTTAATATTTTTTTAATAAATATTTTAAATTAAATATTTAAATTTATACAAATAAAATTTTTATTTATTTAAAAAAAACTATTATGGTTGAGGACAGAAACATTATTTTAACCAACTACTACTCTCTATTCCTTTTATTCTCAGTTATCAAAACAAACACAATTTCTCTTATTCTGAAACTAATCTAATATCCAACCAAATATTTTTTTTTACTAGTTCAAGTTCCGTATTTTATATTTATTCCTGAAACAATTAGTTCTCTCTTATCCCACTACCAAACGGTGCATTTTAGAGAACAATATTCTTAATATTTTAATACCTCCTTGATATTTTTTGATAGGCCTAAAACGTGAACTTGAATTAAATAAAAATATATTAATTATGCGTGAAATTTATGAAACAATCGTTGTACTCCAAAAGCTTAAGCTACTAGAGAACAGTGTTCTTAATATTTCAATACTCCCTCTTGATATTTTTTTGATAGATTTAAGACATGAATTTGAATTAAATAGAAAAAATTTAATTATGCTAGGAGTTTGGCGGGATTTATACCCCGAACCTCCTATTTTAATACCATGTGAAATTTTATAAAATAATCGTTATATTTCAAAAACTTAAGCTATCAGATAATAGTATTTTTAATATCTGAGCGACGGATGAGACCACATCAATAATTCTTAAGTGATGATTAATGGGCTTAAGGTAAAAATTGAAAATTTATTTGGTAACGGGATAAGACGAAACTAGCTATTTAGGGATAGGTATAAAATATGGAATTAGAGTGAAAAAGCGTTTGGGATGATTTCAGGAATAAGAAATTTTGTGTTTGATATGAGAATGAGAAATAAGAGGAATAAAGAGTATTAGTTAGAGTAAATTATCTTTTTGTCCTCAACTTTATTATGTAATAATGAAGTGAAAGAGGATGCCTCCGTAGACGTGAGAGAATATTTAAGAAAAAAGTAAGAGCGTGGTGGGGAAGAGTGAGAACAGTAATTCCAGCTTATTCTACTTGTACTGGAACAAGCTATACCGATTAATTCTAGATGTGTTTGAAAGAACAAAAAAAATATTCTCCCTATTTTCTATTCTAACCCGTTTCCAAACAGCCCTAGAAGAATAAGAAAAGTTACTCTGTTAATACATATATTGTAATAGTAATGTGGTTTTATGACTGATAATGTTAGCTACAACAAGGTAGCATGGGGAATTGTTAGTAGGGCCTGCTGAGTTTACTTTATGCTTTTGATTGGTGGAGAATTCTTTTGTTGAGGTAGGATGTTTGGTTTAGTGGTGGAGATCCTCCTCATTGCTTCAATAAGTTCCATAAATTAAAACTCAAATAATTCAAGAAAAAAAAAAATGTTACTTGTATGTCCTATTTATACAGCATACATCTTATACCCTATAATTCAAGAATTTAATATTTTTTTTAAAAAAAAAATTAGTATAAAACAAAATTGATAAAATTGGTGAGTAAATATGAATCTTTTGATTGATTAGAGTGTAAATTTTACAGTTATTTCATCCTGTACATATATAGCATTTGTCAGAAAAAAAAAGTGTAACATTCTTTATGAAGTTACACTGACATGATCTCTCTCTCTCTCTCTCTCTCTCTCTCTCTCTCTCTCTCTCTCTCCCCCCCCAAAATCTTTATCTATGAGTTCTCTTTCTTTTTTCTTTCTTTTTTTGCTTTTTAAGAGAAGAGTATCACATACATATTCTCTTTAATTTATATGTTTTAGGTCCTATTTGAATTCATAAAAAATTTGCTTGGCAAATCTCTTGATTTACTTAAGAATTTTATATTATTATATAGATAAAGAATGTGATCATATGTTTAGAATGAAACACTATATATATATATATATATATATATATATATATATATATATATATATATATATATATATATATATATATATATATATATATTCAACTTTTAAATTAATTTTTTTTATAATTAAGATAATTTATTTTATAGGTACTATATATATGCTATTCTATCAAATTATGAATATTCAGATCTTTTAAAAAATTTAAATAAAAATTTCTTACCTTCAATCACATGATAAAATTCTGACATCCAAGTAAAATCTTAATTTAAGCAAAAGTATGCTCATATCTTAGTGTGGTCCTCTCTTTAATTTTACTGTTTTTTTCTTTTTTTTTTTTTTTTTTTTTTTGTTCTTTCCTTGAAGGAGAAATTATTTCCTCCTAGCACTCCCAAATGAAGCACAAATTTTTAAATGGACCAAGTAATAATCATGCTCTATGACTCTAAAAAGGTTTTGTTTTTGCATCATGGTGAATAGAGAAATGCTACGTGTATACTCATTTATGAGTATACATCTTACACCCCCGACCACCCATTCAAGGGTGGAGATTTTTATATCCATCACATTAAGTGATGGGTGAAATTTACTCCATTCTTGAATGGATGGAATGTAAAATGTACACTTCTTTTGCGGTATATAAAAAGTATTTTCCTTCTAAATATGTGAGATCTTAAATAAGTGAAAATCATTTTCAAAATGGAATAATTAGTAGACATGGTTAACACCCAAATGATGATGCAATAGAAAAGCTAGAAACTAAGTTGGTGGAATTTTAAGCAACATTTTGAGATATGACTTTTGAGAGCAATACTATTTACTTTTAGGTAGGTGGCCAAAAATCAAACCTACATGGTCTCATAAAACACAACAATTTACCCAAACATCTTTTAGAAAGAGGAGTGCTACTTTTGTAACCTCAAAATATATTTTAAAATATAATTGATAATTTAATTTTGTATTTGCAAATAAATAATAATTTAGTTTTCTTTAATTTGCACTTATGGTCCTCAATCTCTCTAAGGCTTGATTGCTGCAATTCACACCAGGTATCGTATTTCGCTACGTTCTTCATCGATGCGAGAGCCGAGATATTCGTTGCCGAGAGTACCCGTGACCGAACTCCGCCCTGCCGCTCCTCCCCCCCCGTCCTCTCTTCTCCCCATTTCGGGACCCATTTCGGGGAGGGGGAGGGAGAGGGAGAGGGGGGAGGGGCGGGAGCGGGGCCGACGCGCCCCCCTCCCCTCCCGCCCCGGCGGCAAGGGGGAGGACGGACGAAAACCCACGGCACGGCGCCGCGCCAAGGAACACGAACAGAGGGAGCGGGGCGGCCGCGCGCGTCGCGCGGCGGGCCGCCCCGGTCGCAGCTCGGGCGCTCAAAAACTAAGGCATTTGAGGGCAGATTCGCCCCCGCGGGGCTGTTTTGGGCGAGCGGTGGCTTCTTCCTACTACCCGAGCGGAGCATCCCCCCCATGGCACCCCGGGGGTACGAAGGTGCTCACCGAGGGGTACGTTTTCTAGCGGCCGCTCGGGCACTCAAAAACCAAGGCATTTGCCCCCGCGGCCCCGCGGGCTCCATGCCTCCGCGCAGCCGACCGTCGTGGCGGCTTTCCCTCCAGTCCCTCGCTCGTTCGTGCCTTCGGGCCTTCGAGCGGTGCGCGCTGCCTGTGCCATCTACCCGGTCCCTTGGGAAGCCGACGCGACCCATACGCCAGTCCCCCCCCCCCGCCTCGTCGGGCAAGGGGCGGGCGCGGCGCGGGCGTCGCGCGCACCCGGACAAAGCAGCCGTCAGGCCCCCGTCTCGGTCGGGCTCCCGATGTCCCGCGAGCGCTCTCGGATGCGGCGGATGCCGCGGGCTTCGGGGACTTCGTTTCCCCGACCCGAACCTCGGTCGGTCGTCGAGCCGCCCTTGTCGAGACGACGGCCGACCCGCCGTCGTGCCCCTTCTGCCCTTCGCGGGCGGGCGGGAGCCCCGGCGCCAGCGCCGACGTCGCGGAGGACGCGCTACTTGGTTGATCCTGCCAGTAGTCATATGCTTGTCTCAAAGATTAAGCCATGCATGTGTAAGTATGAACTAATTCAGATTGTGAAACTGCGAATGGCTCATTAAATCAGTTATAGTTTGTTTGATGGTACCTGCTACTCGGATAACCGTAGTAATTCTAGAGCTAATACGTGCAACAAACCCCGATTTCCGGAAGGGACGCATTTATTAGATAAAAGGCCGACGCGGGCTCGTCCCGCGAACCGATGATTCATGATAACTCGACGGATCGCACGATCTTCGTGCCGGCGACGCATCATTCAAATTTCTGCCTATCAACTTTCAATGGTAGGATAGGAGCCTACCATGGTGGTGACGGGTGACGGAGAATTAGGGTTCGATTCTGGAGAGGGAGCCTGAGAAACGGCTACCACATCCAAGGAAGGCAACAGGCGTGTAAATTACCCAATCCTGACACGGGGAGGTAGTGACAATAAATAACAATTCCGGGCTCTTCGGGCCTGGTAATTAGAATGAGTACAATCTAAATCCCTTAACGAGAATCCATTGGAGGGCAAGTCTGGTGCCAGCAGCCACGGTAATTCCAGCTCCAATAGCGTATATTTAAGTTGTTGCAGTTAAAAAGCTCGTAGTTGGACCTTGGGCCGGGTCCGCCGGTCCTCCCTCGGGTGTGCACCGACGGTCCCGCCCTCGGGTGTGCAGCGAGCGGGGTGCGCCCGCAGAACGCCGCGCAGCGCGGGAGCGCGGGCCGCCGCGAGCGGGGTGCGCGGGCGGGCGGCCTGCGGTGCGGGGCGCACCCGCAGGCAGGCCTGCCGAGCGCCGCAGGGCTGGTTCGAGCCATTTTGAGTTGTTTTGGGCGAGCGGCGGCTTCCTCCTACTACCCGAGCGGAGCATCCCCCGTGGCACCCCGGGGGTACAAAGGTGCTCATCAAAGGGTACGTTTTTGAGCGGCCGCTTGAGCGCTAAAAAACGAAGGCATTTGCGGACAGATTCGCCCCCACAGGGCTGTTTTGGGAGAGCGGCGGCTTTCTCCTACTAACCATGCACCACCACTCATAGAATCAAGAAAGAGCTCTCTCAATCCTTGCTATGTCCGAACCTGGTAAGTTTTTTCGTGTTGAGTCAAATTAAGTCGCAGGCTTCACGCCTGGTGGTGCTTACTTTAATTTATTGTGATTTATAACCTAAATTTTTTAAAAAATTAAAATTAGATTTCACTATCTAATTTAATTAATTAAATAATAATATTTTGCTAATGCAGTAGTAATATAATAATATTGTGTCTGTAATCTATAATGTGATAATTATTAAGACGCTAGTTCAGTGCTAGTTCAGTACTACAGTAACGAAATATTAGTATTCAGTTAACAAAATTAGAGTCTAAAATTTAATTGCGACAATTAGAAAAATTTAAGCAAAAAAACTACAAATTTAAGGACCAAAGTCTCGCGTGGCTCAAAGTTTGAGGACTAAAAATATACATTACATTTTAGCTAATAACTACCATATGTGTAAAATTGACTAATTATGTTTTAAAGTACATTTTATTGTAGCTATACAAATTAAACCTTTGAGTAATTATTCCCAGGGTCTATATAAAAAAGTTGGCCATTTCTATTCTAATATAAAGAAATTAAATTGAAAAAGGTGGACACCCCACTCTCCTTTGTTTGCAATAAAAATACCTGCATCAATTATTTGAAAATATTATCTATGCTTAGATTCTAAGGAAGAGCTTTTCCCCAACTGTGGTGGAACCCCCAACAAACAAGATTGAACTTCTTACCATCTCTCTCTCTCTCTCTCTCTCTCTCTCTCTCTCTCTCTCTCCAATTTAAGTTGGATTAATTAATAAACTATAAATCTCTTATCTCAATGATTTGACTAGCTCACTAATATTGGTAACTCATTCGGATCAAATCATCGGCATAAAATGTTGGGTTTTATTTGATTTTTTGTGATTTAAAGTTTGTATTTTCGTCTTTGAGTTTTTCTGGACAGCCCAATATCAATGGGCTTTGCCTGGGAGCCCAAACCCAATTCCCCTCTACATGTGATGTTTAGTCCCACGTCGGAAATTCATCACATGTAGAGTGGGTTTATTTATTTTCTCACTTGTGCATGTATTGGTTAGGAAGTGAGAGCAAGACTTCTTCAATACACACACGTGTACAATCTGGAGTTGGTCCATTTGACTTTTGCTTTTTGTATTTAAAGCATTCTTGGGAACTTGCTTCTTGGGCTACCCAATAGCCTCCTTGGGAAGGGGCTTGTGGGCTACCCGAGGTAGCTAGACGTTGGGCTTTGTTCCCTGTTGGGCTTTGTATATACATAGGGAGCTTGTGAGCTAAGAAGAAGAGAGAGCATCTTCTCTTAAGCTATAATACTCTTCTCTTAATTTACAGAACTACAATACACTGTGATTTACATTTTCGATTTTCCTCTTTGAGTTTCTATTTTTGCTGGATCTTTGAAAGACGTTGGGTTCGCTACGCACCATCCCGGAGTCGTTGCCGACGGGATGGACAGTGGTCGTTGTATCGCTAGGGGTGATTGTCGGAGCCTCGCACGTGGAGGGACAATCTCGCTTCTAGGACAGTGCTCACGCACGTCTCGACATTCACAGGCTTCATCTAAACTTTATTTTATAGTATTTCAAGTTTAAATTAAGTTTAAATTATTTAAAAACACTAATTTGAAAAGATAAATTTTTCTAATATAAAATACTTAACTAAGTTATATGATGTAATAAGTCATATGTATGATTTTCAAAATTTATATGTAATGTAAAATTATTGGAATGCGTGAAGCTCTCGGGGTGACCATATCACTCAATGTGACACCATACTAGTCCTACCTTGAATGAAAACGAAATTGTCATTTGGTATATAGGGAACTATTGATTCTAGTAATAATAATTGAGATTCGGTATTTTGAGCCGATCATTTGGATTCAACGATTTATTATTGCTATCGTATCAGGTCATTATATTTAGTATCATAGACGGTTCACCAGCCGAAAGTGTAAAGTGGGCCTTACATAGTTTGGTGATTTTAGACTGTATGTATGATTGGGCTGACGAAAACATCAAAGACAAAACAGAAAAAATCTATGACACTTCAATAGTCCCGCATCGGATGAAAACGTGGTTGTGATTAAATATATAAGATTCAACGAGTTATTATTGCTGAATAGGTACACTCAATCACTAATTCATGTAAACCCGCTAGTAATAATAACTAGCCCAACCCTCGATTGATCCGGACCCAATCACTAATTCATGTAAGCCCGCTAGTAATAATAACTAGCCCAATCGATCCACTGGCATCAATCAATCGTATAAGTCCGATAGTAATAATATCGGCCGACCCACTAACATAATTCATGTAAGCCCGCTGGTAATAATAATAACTAGCCCAATTGTTGGGATTCATAGTCAAATATGATCTACTAGCAATAATAATTTATTGAATCTCAACCACTAGTCCAAAATATTTAAACTCAATTATTATTATTAAAATTTATGCTCTTTTATATTTTAAATTACAACTCCTAATTTATTCGATACGGGATTATTGAGGTGTTACCATTCAAAATCACTTATCACAAACTCACCACATTGTCCAACAGCTTGAACCTTCAGGTCAAGGATTCAAGCATTTATATGTGGTTAAAATAATTTCTGCATCATTTCCAACAGTGGAAAATTTAAACAGATGATCGGCACTATTAAATTTGAAATAAACTATTTAAATTTTTTTAAAATTTGAATTGCATAATTTTTTGTTATCATTTGCTTATTGTTCAAGTACTCTAAAAATTGATAATTTTTAATAGCTAATATAAGAATTTAAAATCACTTGACCGCTAACCAAAAGACGCAAGAAAATTATGAAATTAAAGTCTTATGAAGTTCAAATAATATCAGAAAATTTGAATTAAACAGTTTGTATATAATTTTTTTTTTTCAAAAATTCAGAATAAAATATGAACTTTTAAGGTAATTTCAATAATTCGGGAGTAATTTTGCGAACGTGAATTATTCAGTCAAAAATTTGGACAAACTGTTTAGGTAATTCTAATAATTCGTGAATAATTTGGTGGACGCGAATTATTCGACCAAAATTTTGGTCAAATTTTAATTTGTGATAAAATTTGTGTCTCCGTTCGCTCGCCTTAAAAGTAAAAAAAAATCTCTAGCACCAAAAAATTCTCACTTATCATCTCTCTATTTTTTATATTCTTAAGAATTATAAATATTTATATTAAAAATATAAATTTTGAGAAAAAAAAATAATTTAATAGCTGAATTTTTTATTCCGAATTTTTAATTAGCGAACATATAATTTTCATATAAATCACGTTGCCGAATAATTTGCAAATTTATTTTTTAAGCTATATTTTTCAACGAATTTTAAAATTGAGATACAAATTTTATTCGTATGATCTGTACCGAATTTTTACCTTCTGTATTTGATTCCAATTTAAAAAAATTTTGCTCTACTTTTAGAAAATCTCTGTATTTGATTCCGAAACCGTCTATGATTTGATCAAATAGAAAATTTGAATTTAAAAATTGAGATACAAATTTTATTCGTATGATCTGTATCGAATTTTTACCGCCTGTATTTGATTCCAATTTTAAAAATTTTTACTCCAATTTTAGAAAATCTCTGTATTTGATTCCGAAACTGTCTATGATTTGATCAAATAGAAAATTCACCCATGCATACACCAAAAAGCCAAATTAATAATTGACCAAAAATACATAAAATTTACTTTTTAATCCAAAATCCCAGTAAAATGATAAACTAATTTGGGCTCTCTGAACAATGTTGGCCACATCTCTAAATTTTTGGCCCAATTACACTTAACCATTTGAATTTTGACAAGTTTAAAACAATGCATAACTTTATTATAGGATTAATTGCATACGGCTTCCCGTAAACATATCAAATAACAGATATATCCTTACAAAGCTCAACTTTTCATATTTATTCCTTCAAAAACCTTAAGTTATTCATATATATCCCTCTGGTTTATTACCGTTAGTTTATTGTTTATTTTTTAACAGACTATATGTAAAATGATATTTTTGTCCTTTCAAAAATGTCTCTCCAAAAGTCTCAACGGTTAAAATAATTCAAAAATATCTGGAAGAGTAAAAAGATAAATTTATCTCACTAACTAACTAAGATTAAGTATTGAACCTATGGTTAACTAAATTTTTTTATTTTTTTAACAGAGATAGACGGTAGGGATATATATGAATAACATTAGATTTTTAAAGAAATAAATATGAAAAGTTGAACTTTGTAGAAATATATTTGCTATTCGATATGTTCATAGAGAGTTGTATGCAATTAACTCTTTATTATATTAAGATCATGTAACTCAAATACCCTTAGTTCATATAAGCATTCAAAAAGAAAATAAATAAATAGAAACTTTAATCTCAAATATAATTAATTAGCTGCATGATTTTACAAAATATAGGGACCAACTGGTTAATTGAAAAAAAAAATATATTAAAACTTAGTGTGCCTTTTTTTTTTTTTTTTTAATAAAAATACGTGCATTCATAAATACGATCCTATTGTTACCCAAATGATCGATCATTTTAATACTCCCGCTCATATAACCAAAGAGACAATGATAAAATAAAATTTTGGAATAATTTCAAACACAACTCTCTAAAACCTTAAAATTATCATACATACCCCTCGCAATTTAAAATATCATTCATATCCCACTAAACATATAGATTTATCATTCGTATTCTTTTAAACGTATTAATCAAATTAATGCCCTTTTAATGTTTTGAAGGACACCAATAATATTTTCAGTTGGAAAATGTGTTCACAAACATATATATATATATATATATATATATATATATATATATATATATATATATATATATATATATATATATATATATATATATATATATATATATAGGAAAATGCTAGATGTACACCCCAAATGGGGTGTACATCTTACACCCACCCCATCCTAGGGGTGGGTGAATTCCACTCGTCACATCGAGTGACGAGTGGATGAATACCCACCCTAGGATGGGTGGGTGTAGGATGTACACCCCATTTGGGGGTGTACACCTAGCACTTCTCATATATATATATATATATATATATATATATATATATATATATATATATATATATATATATATATATATATATATATATATATATATATGGTTCGGCTATTATATTTTTATGAGTAAAAATTTTTCGTATTCATAAGTTTTTATCCTTTGGATGAAGCAATGTACGATTAAGATTATAGTAGTTTCTAGAATTTATACTATTTTACCACAAAGGGGTTTATACTTTTATAGTAGTCCTACGCTATATATATATATATATATATATATATATATATATATATATATATATATATATATATATATATATATATATATATATATATATGTATAGCTTATATGCTTTTAAAAGCGCAAGTCCATTTATGCTTGTGAATTTTTTACCATTAAATTTGTATTAGGGTTTGTACTATTAAAAAATCAACTAAATATATATATATATATATATATATAGGAAAATGCTATGTGTACACCCCTTTCGGGGTGTACATCATACACCCCACCCATCTAAGGGTGGGGGTGTGATGATGGGTCACTTGATGTGACCCGTAAAAAGTATCGTCACCATTAAAATGGTGGAGGTGTATGATGTACACCCCTTCGGGGTGTACAGGTAGCATTGCTCATATATATATATATATATATATATATATATATATATATATATAGTAGAACTTTTATGTTTTCAAAAGTACAAGCATAATTATATTTGTAAATTTTTTATCATTAAATTTGTATTGAGATATTTACTATTTTATATATATATATATATATATATATATATATATATATATATATATATATATATATATATATATATCTTTTAATTTTTGATGCAACCTTAATAATGACCTAAATGGTTTAACTTACTTTTAGACTTTTAGAAAGTAACCAAATAAAATAATATATTATAAATGTATTTTTTAAAATATATATATATATATATATATATATATATATATATATATATATATATATATATATATATATATATATATATATATGGGCAATGCTACTTGTACACCCCTAAGTGGGGTGTACATCCTACACCCACCCATCCAAGGATGGGGACAACTTATCGGTCACTTCGAAGTGACCGGTGAAATTCACCCCATCCTTAGATGGGTAGGGTGTAGGATGTACACCCCACTTGGGGGTGTACAAGTAGCATTGCCCATATGGAAAAGGGCTGCTATGTGTACACCCCTTTCGGGGTGTACATCATACACCCCACCCATCTAAGGGTGGGGGTGTGATGATGGGTCACTCGATGTGACCCGTAAAAAATATCGGCACCATTAAAATGGTGGAGGTGTATGATGTACACCCCTTCGGGGTGTACATGTAGCATTGCTATATATATATATATATATATATATATATATATATATATATATATATATATATATATATATTGCGTGCTATAGTCTTTATTTATTTTTTAAAAATAAATTTAATTAAAAATATAAAATAATTAAATTTTAATTTTAGTATCTTGAATATCACTAATTAAGCTCTTTGTCGTAAGTATTAGAAATAAAGGTTAATTGCATACGTCTTCCTGTAAACATATCGAATAGCAAATATATCTCTACAAAGTTCAATTTTTTATATTTATCTCTTCAAAAATTCAACATTATTCATATATATATCTACCGTCTATCTCTGCTAGAAAAATCTAGTTAAGCATAGATTAAATATTTAATTTAGTTAGTGAGATAAATTTATCTTTTTACTCTTCCAGATATTATGATATTTTTAAAAGAACAAAACTGTCATTTCCTATATAATTTGTTAAAAAATAAACAGTAAACTAACGATAATAAATCGGAAGTATATATATGAATAACGTTGGATTTTTAAAGAAATAAATATTAAAAGTTGAACTTTATAGAAATATATCTGTTATTCGATGGATTTACAGGTAACCGTATGTAATTAATCCTAGAAACAATTGGTTAAAAAAAAAAAATATTTCTTCTTACTCTACGTATTTTGGTTGACCATGTAGCTTCTTAATCTACTATTAATATTTAAATATGTTAAAGTCAAACAACTCATGATATGCATTAAACATTTATGAATTATTTGCACCATAAGTCATAAAATGTATGAAACTAAGAATAATTTTTAAAATATCTCAATTATAATAATCTGTGGCAGTGAAAAATTTTAAAATTTTAAATTATTTTTATAATTAATTTTTAAATTTATTAATTTATTTATTTTTATTAATTACTTTAATTAATTAGATTGCATCCGCTTTGGAGTTTGGAACGGATGTTTCTCACAACACTTTTTTATTACGCTTTTTAATAGCATTTAATGCTATATGTATAGGTTTAATTTCTCAATCCTATTTATATATATTAATTAACGTGCTATTGTTCTTTGTGATAGAACATCATAGAAAAAGCAATGTATTTTTTTTTTAAATTGCTCTTTTCAACTAATATTGTATTCTCTTTTTTTTATTATTTTTTGTATACTTTTTTATTTTGTGGTCAGATACTAAAAAGAGTTTTCGTCGAAAAAATTTGTTCATGAAGCGGTGTTTTCGATTAATCGGGACGAAGGACTACAAAAATGCGTCTTCATTGACGGAGCCATGCGGATAGGAATGTCAATCGGTACGGATATTTAAAATTTTATTCAAATTCGTATATGAACGGAATGAATTTATTTGATGTTAAACAAATATGAATTCGGATACGTGGATATAAAAAATAAATATTCGAGGAATTTGAATTTGGATATGAATTTTAATTGTATCCGACCCGAATCCAAATCCGATTCGAACCCGAATTGATTTTACGTTATATAATATATGTGTATATAAATATTTAATATGTTATTTAAATTTATATTTTAAAATTTTAAATTTAATATAATATATTTTGAAATATTGTAAAGAAAAAAAAAATTGTTTCAGGTTTGAATTTTCGGGTTCGGATTCGGATTCTAATTTTGGATTTTTTGTCAGGTTCGGATTTGGATATGGATTTTTAAAATCTATCGGATTCGGGTTCGGATTCGGGTTCGGTAGTCGGGTTCGGGTTCGGATTCGGATTCAGATTTTTGAAAATCCATTCCAAATTTGACCCGTTGACATACCTATGTATGGAGGCCTAGAGTGGCTATAGCTCTCAACATTTTTAAAATTATATAAATTTTTTTTATTAAGTTATTAAAAAAAATTAAAATAGCGTAAATTTTAGGAGCCAAAAATAATTTTTTTTTTAAAAAAATAATATTGTATTATGGATCACGAAATACTAATTTAATTGATTCCAACGTAAGTAATACTTGATTTGAAAATTATATTAGATCTTAATATTTTTTTTTTTTTTGATATATTGTATAATACTTGATTTGTAAATTACATTAAATTTCAATACTTAATTTTTTGACATAAATTTTTATAGACCTCTAAATTATTATTATTTTAATGATAAAGATAACTATACTATATATTTTTTTAAAAAAAATATTAAATCATCGACAACTAATTAATAAAAAATTATTTATATATAATTTTTTTAAAGATTAATATATTTTGTATAATATATTTTTGGTCTTTCTAAAATTAAAATTTTAGTTTCGCCCCTGCGTTTAAGGATGCTTCTGGATCAATTACTTTTCTGCTATCTTTTTCAACAATTTCTGTAATTTTCGTTGCATATGACGATAAATTTTATGAATTTATTTAATCATAAATTGTTAAAAAAATTAATTACAATCAAATTTTTTAGTGTAATTATTTTTCTAACCATTCATAGATCCTAATAAAATAGGATCAAACCAAACTACTCACGTTTCCAATATATCAAGTAGATCAAAAAAAAAATAATAATAATAATAATATTATATGTACATTTATTTTTGGATATACATCTTATACTCCATCCATTCAAGGATGGAGACTTCTTCATTCATTATTTCGAAGTGATGGATAAAATTCATTTCATTCTAAAATAAATAAAATATAAAATATACACCTATTTTAAAATATACATCAAGTATTTTTTTAAAAAAAATTATACTAAATTTTACAACCAAAATGTCAAATATTTTGACAATAAAGAGCTAAAACCTTTTGAAAATATTTTTCTATTCAAAAATGATGGAGAGAGAGATTTTTTTTTTTTTTTTTTTTTAGTTTTTTTATTTCTCTCGGTTATAAAAACTGCAATGATTTTCCACAAAGTCAAAGAAACCATCAATTAATTTAATGGTTTAGATCGAATTTATCATAAAGCGATACCATATTCGATTTTTAAAAAATAATAATATATTTACCTACTTTTTTATATTTTGCAGTGAAATTTTTAACCTTTAAAAGGTTAATTAGATACGGGTTACTGAAAATATATCGAATAATAAATATATTTTTATAAAATTTAATTTTTTATATTTATTTTTTTAAAAATTCTAATTTATTTATATATAACTTTCTGATTTATTACCATTTATATTTTAACAAAATATAAATAAAATATTTATTTTGTCCTTATAAATATATTTCTCTAAAAGTCATGAGTATAATATAAAAAGATAAAAAAGTAAATTTATTTTTTATCTAATTAAGATTAAGCATTTAATCTATAATTAACTAGATTTTTCTATTAGAAATAGACGGTAGAAATATATATGAATAATGCTAGATTTTTTAAAAAATAAATATAAAAAGTTAAATTTTATAAAAATATATTTACTCTTCTATATATTTTTAAAAATTTATATATAATTAATTTTTATTTTAATTATGCCATCGTCATTAACCACCGAATGCCGCATGGCAACGTTGATGTAGCAAATTTTGTTAAATTTTACCGACTTTTCGATATTATAAATTTAAATAAAATAAATTTTAAATATTAAAAATTCAAATTGTAAAAATAAGAAAAAAAAAAAAAAACTTCAGATACCTATACTATAGTTTACTATTTTTTTTTTACTATATTATATGAAAAAGATTTTCATGTTCACATAGCCTTATTCTTTTTAATTCATCTTAAGTAAGAAAAGAACTAAAATCACATGCCCTCATATTGCAAGTAATAAAAGAAAAGCAAGAACTTGATGAAAATTATATAGGCTCAGATTTTTTATAGCCTCAGATTGGAAGATACCCTAAAGTAAAGAAAAAAAAAATTCAAATATTTTTAGCTACAGGTTGGAAGTTAAGCTGCAAATAAAAAAAATCAAAGTTCGCATAGCCGCATGTTCATATAGCCTCAGATTGAAAGGTAAGCTAAAGAAAAAAAAAAAAAATTCAAATTTAGATAGCTACATTTTGGAAGTTAAGATACAAAAAAAAAAAAAAATACAGAGTTCACATAGCTGTAAGTTCATATATCTTCAAATTGGAAGATAAGTTAAAGAAAAGAAAAAAAAAATTACAAGTTTAGATAGCTTAGCACAGGTTGAAGGAAAAGGTGAGAGGGGAAGAAGAGGAGGATGAAGACGACGGCAGTATCGAGATGGGAAGTGACCGTGGGTGGGAGCAGTAAATTTTATTCACTGTCCCTCAGGATAAAGCTTATTCTGAGGGGGTGGAATAAAACTTAACAGGTTATTGAGAATAACCCGTTAAGCAGGAATTATTTTAAACCTATATCTCAGAACATCTTTTTTTTATTATTTGACAAAAATTATAAGATAAAGAGGATTATTCTTCCTTTTATCCCACATGATCTAAAGAGTTGAGCATAGGATTACTGTTATTATTAGTGTAGGCCACGCTTTACGGTGAATAGATAGTATTTTAGTTAATTAATATTTAAAATTATTAAAATTTTAATATTAACAAAATTATAACAAAAAAAATGTAAAAAAAAAAGCTCATATAATTTTTTATACATTATAAAAACTAATTTTATTAATTTTTTTTAACTTTGAGTATTTGTAGAGTTAAAGTATTCTAATAATTCCATTTAAAATTTCAACCAAACTTAATAGTTTTAGCAGCTATTCTATAAATAATTTTTTTAATTAAAATGTTAAAATTAGACGATATATTTAAAATTGTCAAATCTACAAAAATATCTTTACCTTATTAAAACTAATTGAAAAAATAAAAAATTATTATATATATCTTGTGTATTAATTTATATTAGATGACTAATTTTTTATATCAAAATTTTATTAAATCTATTTAATTTACAAAGTCTAATAATTTAAATACATTTACTGAATTAAATTTTAAATTTTTTATTAAAAATTTGAAGTATATAATGTATATATTTATTATATATACCCGGTATAAAGAATGCTTAATAAAGTGTCCTTCCAATTTCAAAAAAAAATAATAATAATAAATCAGTACTTACACATGATACATATTAATATTTTGTATAATATTTTATACATCTTAAAATATATTAAAAAAATTAATAAAATATCAAATAATTAATATTATAAAATATAATATAATATAGTATATATAATATAAAATATTTAAATAATTTATAATATTATAAAATTTTATTTTTAATAAATATTTTAAAATTAATTTATGGTGCATCGAATAAGTTATATATACCCACCCCAGAATAGGATGGGGTGTAGGATATACACCCCTTATGGGGTGTACACCTAGCATCACCTTTTTTTTAGTGTATATATAAATGTACACCCCATAAGGGGTGTACATCCTACACCCCACCCCATTATGAGGTGGGGTGAATTCTACCCGTCACTCGATGTGACGGGTGGAGTGAATACCCACTCCAGGATGGGGTGGGGTGTAGGATTTACACCCTATCCTGGGGTGGAATGAATTCCATCCGTCACTCGATGTGACGGGTGGAGTGAATACCCATCCCACGATAGGATGGAGTGTAGGATATACACTCCTTATGGAGTGTACATCTAGCATCACCCATTTGAGCAATGCTATATGTACACCTCAAAGGAGGTGTACATCTTACACCCATCCATCTAAGGGTGGGGGGTCACTTCACAGATGATTCCATATTGCCAAGTGACTTTTTATTTTTTTATTTTTTTATTTTTTTTGTTTGTTGATGAGGAGAGCATCAATAATAAAATATATAAATTTATGCCTCCGTCACATCATATCAATAAAATGATTCCATATTGAGTCACATCATCATTTAAGGAAGACCCATCAAGTAGCATTTTCCTTAATATTTATCATATCATAATCAGGTTTTTCCATAGCAGTTTTTATTAGAATTAGCAGGAATTTAGCAGCAAAATAAAAAATAAAAATAAAAAAAAAGGAAAGAAAGGTTAGGGACCAATGTTGCAATTAACTATTAATCATCTTATGCGGCAGTTGACTCAGTTGGTAAGTTTTGGGTATATTTTTAAGTAGACCTTATTTCATAAAGAATATATTAATTTTATATTTTTATAAAAATAAATTTTTTTTTTTTTATTTGATAGCTCCAATTTAATTTTTTAAGTCTGGGATAAAAATACTTTTGTATCTTAAAAATATGTAGCACCCTAACGTCACGCTTAATTTTTTTTAATAGCTTGATTAATTTGATATAGGGCTCTTGTTTTTCTTATAATAATAACTTGTTGAGCATCACTCATTCAAAATATTTAAATTTAATTATTAAAATTAAAATTTATATTTTTTTATTTTAAATTATAATTTTATTTTTATTTATAATTATTAAGTGATGCGAGCTTAGAAGACAATTCTTGTGATTTCAAGATGGGGCTCTCACACCAAATTTGTGGCGCAATACATTGTTGCGAAATATGTTCAAACCGAATCGAAACTGAAAGTGTGGTGACCCTGATCCCCGTGTAGCTTTTCCCATGAACCGTGGTGTAGAACACCTAGTGTTGGTGTATCTGGTCCATAGTGCATCAAAGGGATGCCACAGATGGACCCTGTGTGATATCCACAGCTGGATTGGCCTTCGACTGCATTTGCCAAATTTTCGATATGGTTTTGGACCAAACAGAGGTTGGATTTGGATTCAGCGCGGAAAAACGCTTGAAAACGACTATTTGCTTGTTTGATTATGAGTCCGGATGCCCAAAAACAGACTCCCGGAAGTTTTACTGGATTTTTGGTGCATGGGGAAGCCGTGGACCGGCGGGGGAGCCACGTGGCAGGCTCTGATTGGCCGGCGCACGCGGCTTGGTCCACGGAGCAGCGGGGGTGTGACCGGGGTGCACGGCGGGAGGCGTGGACCGGAGGGTGTCCACGTGGCAGCGCCGGATTGGGCAGCCCACGTGCGCTCGGTCCACGAGGGTGCGCGGAGGAAGGCGCGGTGCACGGTGGACCGGGGCGCGCCACGTGGCGGCCCCGGATTGGTGGGTGCAGGTGCGCGCGGTGCACCCACGCGCGCGCGGCTGCGGCCGTACGCGCACGCGGGCGCAGGCACGCAGACGCGCCGGCTGGCGTGTCGGGCGGGTACTGTGCCGTGCCACGTGGCAGCGTGCCAGTGGACGGCGCCACCCACCGCGTTGACTGCGGGTAGGGACACGTGGCGCTCTCCGCAGGGGCTTGCACGGCTGCCGCGTGTTCGGCGGACGCGTGGCAGGCTCCTGGGCGGGTCGGACGGTGGCTGGATCCCGTGCGACTGCGCGGGTTGGGCTGGGCCGCACTGTGCGCGCCCAAAAGTTGGCGGGCCGGGCCGCACTGTGCGCGTCCGAATCTGGGGGCGCCCGGAATCAGGGACAATATCGGCATTTTTGGAATTGTTCCCCTCAGCCTATAAAAGGCCACCCGAGCTGCCTTCTTGGGACTTTTTCTCCCATTTCCTAGCCCAATCTCCCCGAGCTCTCTTCTTGTGTTTTGTTCATCTTTTAGTGCTGGTTTCACCTGCAGAGCTTTGGGATTTTTAGGAGCACGCATCCCGAGGTTCCAGATTTTACGGCGCGGTGCGATGTGTCGTTTTCGGTGTTCTTCTTCGTCGCAGTTCGGTGTGAAATTTCCCCTGGGTCACCCCGACACTGGTTTTTGGTTATTCTTGCGCCAACACACTCCTAACAGGTAGGGCTTCATCTTTCGTATTGATCGCGCTTTCCGGTTTTGAGTCTGTGGCACGGACCCCGAGGTTCTTTCTTGACCCTTTTTCTGTGTGGACTTATGGGACAGCATCGAGGTGTTTTGGCCACATCTTTGCGCACGAGCGTCAGACGGGAACGAGCTTGTACCACTTTTTCATCTACAGATCACAAGGAACGCGCTCGTATTTTTCTTGGATTTTTCCGAGATTTTATGGAAGGTGAAAATCCCTGTTCTTCTGTGTACAGTGCTACAGTTTTGACGCAGGAATTGTTTGAGTACACCACCTTGACGAATTTATATCTTGACCTACCGAACTCGGTTTTGGACCTGCAGGCACTTGTTTCGAAGGTATCGATGCGAGGATCGCTGTGATATTTTTACTGGAATTTCTGGAGGATGTTTTACAGGTGAAAATTTCGCAGAGAGTGGACTGTTCACCACAGATTTTGTAACTTGGAATTTTGAGGAATTTAAGTGTAATTTTGGATGTACTTTGTGCCCAGGGTGTTCTGAGCACTACTGCTGTATTGTGGGATCTGCGGAGATACTGTTTTAGCTGTTTCTGGACTTTCTCAGCTGTACGACTCCGGACAATTAGCACCTTCAGGTGGGTGGCCTTGCTTTCAGGATCTATGGACTGTGCTCTAATTCTATTGATATAGAATCATGCATGATAGTGGTTGGACTTGGTAGCATGCTAGAATTTGAATGTTATTATTCCTTGTTTTTATCTGTTGATCGTTTGATCTCTTCTACTTCCTACCGCCTGTTAAATATCTGTTATCTTGGAACCTGACCTAGCACCCCTGTCATATGTTGCATGTGTAACCAGACCAGTAGAAAACCCTCACTTGGGCTAGGGTTATTTATGTTTAGACATCCACACTTTATGTTTCATTCCTGGACTTAGTGTTATCCTCGCCCGGGTAGTGGGCCGAGCGGTCGGGACTTCTTTTTAGTGTGGGATGCGTTTGCACTCGTGCTTGGGAGCAGAGTGGAGTCTGGTAGATGTAGTGTACCGCTTGTCTGTACCGGGAACCGTTTTGGGTAAACGGTGGTCCCGGGAGGTCTTGTTTTCCCCTGTTGGGGTTGTCGCCACTGTGTTAGTGGGTGTAGTTTACTAGTGTTAGCCGGACCTAGAACCCAGAACCCTTTTCAACATACACATGATTTTAGTATACCAATGTTTTCTTCCAAGCATCGAAGGGCCGCTGGAGTCTGTTCTTGTTTGATTGGACAAAGGCATCAGCCCTTCGGGGTTTGGGTAAAACGCTTGTTTTCAAACTGTTTTTCTAAAAAGAACTAAAAATCATTAAAGTGGGTTTCTTCTCAAATCAAGATAGCTTTTCAAAAAGGGAACTACCTTTAGTGCTCACCCTGCGTGGGTTGAGTGAAAAATGGTTTTCAATAACAAATGTCACCTTTTTCCTGTAAATCTCCCCACTCGAAAGGATTCAAGTGGTCTGGGTTCTAGGGGCCGTTCCTTTGTCGGGACGGAAGCCACGGGGGCCGAGCCTGGAACCTGTTCTTGTTTGATAGGGTTGTAGGTGTAGGTCTCCCGGGACTTTCGGGCCCTGTTGGTGTCTTCTGCGTGTTGTACCGTGATTATTGTGTCCCCGAACTATAAGGGGTCGGGAACTCCGATAGGCGGAGCCTAGAGTCTGTTCTTGTTTGATAGGGTTCTAAGCACCGGCCTATCGGGTTTCCGAACCCTTATGGTGTCGGTCTTGCCTGTGAGTGAGCGTTCGTGTTGTTAGTCGATCTTGTTGATCGTGGTTTGGACTATAGCCTGCATGAGCCATATTGAGCTCGACAGAGTGCGCGGATACCCTTGTCCTCGTTGGGGTCGCTCCCCTCGAGTGCCACTTCCGGAGTGGTCTGCATTGTGGTATCGCGACTTGTCGACGCCGTCCCTCTGGCTGGTCCAGTTTTGGCAGTCACGGACACCCTACGGTAGACCCGTCCGGTTGAGGATGTGCGGCAGTAGGTGGGCGCAGGTTTGACTGGACCCTATGGGGCAGTCAGTGTAGATTGGGTGACTGTACTGTGTGAGTTAGTAGATGCATCATGTTTCCATCTGTTCCACTCTTTGAGCATCTAGATAGAGGCATAGTAGCTGTAGAGTTACTTTTCCAGGCCTTTCATTTCAGTATTATATTATTGTTACTTTATGCCTCTAGTAGACTTAGTGGGCAGACCGTCGGGCTTGTTGGCGGCACCCACTGAGAACTACTTGGGACATAGTTCTCACACCCGTCGTGGTGTATTTTCCCACAGGGACTTCTACTCCTGTTCCTGCTGCTCCTGTTGCTGCTTCTTCTGATCGAGGTAAGGGAGTCGCGAGATAGTTCCCTACCAGTCATCGTCCAGAGAGTAGATGTACCCCCTTACTTTTTGAGAGTTTATGTTGAGCGACCTTGTAGTGAGGTATAGAGTTGTATTTTATTTTACTGCTTGAGAGACTTATGTACTTTTGGTGAGGGCTTTGTGTTGTTTTTATTTTCATTTTTAGCAGTTTACTTTCAGCTCTGATATCTGTTTAGTATAGTTGATCTTTTGCAGGTTAGTCGCTTCGTCTATACGGGGCTTCCCGTATGGGCGGCGGATCTGTTGGCGAGCCCGGGTCGCAGTTTCGACGCCGGGGCGTGACAGAAAGTTTATCTAATTAATTTTAGTAAATTTTGTTGAAAATAGTATTCACGCTGATACCGATTATAATTCAGGATCTAAAATTTTAAAATAAAATAATATGAAGAAGAGACATTGGAGAAGAACTAATACTTTATCAATAAAAAATATTCAATTACACCATCACCGATATTCTTGACGCTATGCGGCCATATCTAGTGTGACCCTCATTCATTTAATTATCTCACATCTAACTATATATAGATATCAGTCATAACAGATGGCACAAATAAACTTTTAAATATAATTTGGATAAACTCTATCTCTAACTAACTTTTAAATTAAGTTTGGATTACTATTTCCAGCCTCCTCTCTTAATTCAAACTTCATCTTCAAGCTGTAAATTTCGTAAAACGCGGATTTTGATTTTGCAATATTCGTCGTTGTTGTTGTCGTAGTATTTGAGTTATCCGTCGTTGTTGTTGTTGTAGTATCAAAGTTGTAGACATGTCCAATGATGCTTGCTATGCGCGAAATTTTTGCCACCGGTAACCCTGATTATTCATATCATTCTTAAATACCAACGTTTTTATCCAAAAATCTAGATACCATATTTTAGGTTTGCAGGTTTCAACGTGTGCGCCTTACACCATACCAAAACTCTTTATTTTTAATACTATATTTTCATGTGTTTTTCTTTTTTTTTTCATTTTCTTCATTCATATTCTGATATGTAAAAATTTCTTCAGTAACATTAGAAAAGAGGTCAACTTCTTCTTCGACTTGATGCGCAATTATTTTATAGACTGAATTTTTTTATATATATATCTTCTTTGTGAATTTTCTCGTCTGTTTGGATATCACCGTTTTGATCATCGACCTTTTTTTCGTGAATCAAATCTTCTGTGTATTTTTTTCGTGAATCAAATCTCATACTATTTTTGTCGTTAAAATTTTTTCAACCAACGACAGATCCATAGCTTGGAAAATATATGACAATATTTTTGTCTCTCTTTTCAAATTCTTCTTTACTAAATTTTTTTCATAATTTCTATTCTCTACCACATCCCACAAATCTTGGGATTCTAAAAAATATCGAATGATGATTTTCCATCATTTAAAGCTCGTTCAATCGAACTTTGGTAAACTAAGTTGAATAAGCCAATCTAAATCCATAACGAAACTAGAAAAATCGACTTTAGGAGCCTACTTATAACGAAACTGAGTTTTAAGTTTGTACCTTTTTGTTCGGATGACAATCTTATTTCATCGAGATATCACCGTGTTTTTTGTACTTCGGTTTACTTGCCTAGCCCCACTAGCTATTTGGATAAGTTTTTTTTTTATCTCTTCACGGGCTCTCCTGACTCTCTTTTCGTCCAGCGTCACAACCATCTTCTCTTGTGTGTTGTGCGGAGGCCAACTTCTTCGAAGCAATTCTTTTGCTTCAGTTTCACCTGGACGTCACCTTCTTCAATCTACTACGAGTCGCTTGATTTTTTGATGAAGTTATCTGGTACATTGGTTTTGTATTCTTTCCAAATCTGTTGTCGTTTGGTTTAGAATTCATTGGTTCTATATTATTTCCAAATCTGTTGTCCTTTGGTTTAGAATTCGTTTGGTACTTTCCGGCTCCTTCTGGTACTTTCTAGTTCTGATACTAATGGTTGAAAATGGTATTCACGATGATACTAATTATAATTCAGAAACGAAAATTCTAAAATAAAATAATATGAAGAAAAGATATTGGAGAAGAATTAATACTTTATCGAGAAATACCCAATTACACCATCAGCGATATTCTTAATTCTTATTTAAATGTTTATAAAAGGGATTATATCCCTCTTTATATTAACTGAGTTTTTTTTAAGAGAAAAAAAAAAAAAAATTCTAAGCGTCATCTCTTTTCTCGTCTTCCTCTTTTCTAAATATCCATATTCAAAGAACATCCATCCATATTCAAAGAAAGACATTTTCGGTAAGGGAACTAACACCACGGTGAGAATTTCGTAAAGAATTTCGTAAAGGCCGAACGCGCGTGCGGTTTCAAAATAACCAAATTTTACAATCATCAAATTATAATGTGCGGTTTTAAGAAAACTAAATTTTACAATAATCAAATTGCTATGAGGAGATTTTCGTAAAGGCCGGACGCGTGTCCGGTTTCAAGAGAACCATTATTGAACCAAATTTCACAATCATCAAATTATGGTGTAGATCTCCTTACGCGAAGGTAAAGATTAGATTTTCGTTTTTCGTTTAATCTTAGATACATGAGGATTCTATTTTGCGTGGTTATTTTAACAAATATTTGTTTATTTAATTTTTTTTCGCTGTGTTTATTTTGTGAAATTTCTAACAGTTATCGTGGACCTCATTTATCTAATTATATCACATCTAATTATATATAGATATTAAGTCATAACAGATGATAAATTTATATTTTATTTTAGACTATTATTTTCAACCAAATTTTAAGATGAAACAAACCAATCAGCTTTGTTTTCCATTAGTGATAAGAAAAGAGAAAAGAGAAAAGAGATAAGGAGAGAGAAAAGAGAGACCCATGAGACAGAAAAGGCAAAGAAATACAAATGATTGCATTGTAAAAAGAAAAAATACTTATTATATAGCATTTTTTTTATTATATATTCAAAATTGAGTGTATATTTTATATTTTATCTATTTAGAAATAAGATAAATTTTATTGATCATTTAAGATGATCAGTAATAAAATTTTTACTCTAAAATAAATAAAATATATATCATATACCCAAATTCGAGTATAGGAATAGTATTATTCTTATAAAAACTCTCCATATATTCTATAATGTATTGCATAAAAATAATAATGTTTGAGGATCAAAATATCATCCGCATTATTGTTTGACGACCTAACGTGCAATTTGTCTAAAAAAGGACTTGTATTATTTTATTTTTAAATATTATTATTCATACATTTTATTTAGAATGTATGATATATATTTTTTTTATTTTCAGACAAAAAAAATTTTATTCGTTATTTTAAAATATCAAATAAAATTTATTTAATTTTAAAATAGATGAAATATAAAATATATATTATTTTGTGATGTATATATAGATTTATCGTTATTTTTTTTATGGTATGACGTGGCACCAGGGAACGAGGACGCCACCGTCCCAGTGCGTGGAGCGATGCGTGAGCCACGATCTCAACATTGGCAACCCGCACCCCTTCCCGAGGCCGCCACGTGTCCTCTCCGGCCCTCCACAATTTCCCTCAGCACGAATCTCAACGGCCGTGTAGTTTTATTCGGAGATAAAAAAAAATTAGTTATACAAGAATAGCTATAAGTTATGGTATTAGTAAGAATTAGTATAAATTTTTATTTGGTTGGATTTAAGAGTTATACTGGATATAAAGAAAATTATGTTTGATAAATTAAAAAGGAATAAGAAAAATAAAGATAACTAAAATTTTAATTTATAATTAAAATTTTACTGATATAATTTTAAATATTTAATTTAAAATATTTATTAAAAAAATTATTAAAATTTATATTTTACTTATATATATAAAAAATTATTAAAAAAATTTATCATATAATTTATTAAAATTATATGATAAATTTATTAAAAATTAAAGTTAAAAATTTTAAAAGCTATAAAATTTAAAATTTAAAATTTTAAAATTTATAAATATTAAAAATTTTAATTTTAACTATCTTAAATAATTAGTTAATTATCTAAATATTTAAATAATTAGTTAATAAAATAATTAAATTAATTAAAATATTAGATTAATTAAAGAGTTAAAACAATAATTTAAATTATATTAATTTAATTAAGCTTATTTTTAAATGAAAACAAGTCTTGTTCAAAAAAAATACTGGAATAGTATTTTCAATCTTATATCAGTTTATTTCAAAAAAATAAAAATAATTATTTTCACCCTCACTTAATTACGTTTGGATATAATTATGAAAATAAACCTTTATCCTCCTAGCTGTCGTTAGGAAAGTGAGCTTATTCCCCATCCCTCAGGTGAGCTTATACCCCATCTGAGTATAGAATTGTTCTGTGCACCCGGTGCATTACTGCATTTCATACACCGAACCATTTAAAATCATTCTCTTCGGGGTCTTAAAATCAAAGTCTAATTTATCAAATATCTTATCTTAGCTACTTAATGCTATAATATTTATATATTTATATATATATATATTTCAAATATATGTACATATTTTAAATTATGTTAATTATCCAAAGCAGTATATGAGCAGTACGATACACCGGGTGCAAGTAAAAATTTCTCCAAAAAAAGTCAACCAATTGTTACTTTGGCACATATACCCCTGATAATACACATATTTTCATTGCTGACGTGGTAATAATTGGTTTGCGTAAACTTAGGTGGCACGTACAAAAATTGGATTTTAATTTATTTTTTATTATATAATAATAGGCAAAAGTAATTTGATAATTTTCATATCTCTATTAACGCGGTAACTTTTAAAATATTTTAAAATTAAAATTTAAAAATTTAAAAATAAATGAGTATTTATAAAAAAAAAAAATTTATATTTTAACCGATATTTTATGATCCGCATAAATTAAAAATGAGGTCACTGATAAAGTGAGAGAAGTGGTATTCTCACCCCCAGTGCATATAACGACGCAAAAATCCCTCCATTTCCAATGATTCGCTCTCGTCCCCATTCGAGCCCCGTTGTCTCCTTCCTCCTCCTCCTCCTCCTCCTCCCAAACCCTCGGTGCTCCGAAGCTCGTCCATGGCATCCTCCGCTTCTAACGAAGCCGAGGAGAAGCTCCTACCCTCCGCCTCCTCCTACCCCGACGACGACGTCGAGGAGGTGGAGGAGGAGGAGGAGGAGGAGGAGGAGCGCGCATACGACTCCGACGAGAAGATCGTGATCGCGGTCTCCTCCGACGACGACGAAGAGGGAGGCCCCAGCTCCAGAAATGTGGGGGCGGGGGCGCGGCCGCCGTTCTCGTGGCGGAAGCTGTGGCGGTTCACGGGGCCGGGGTTCCTCATGTCGATCGCGTTCCTCGACCCGGGGAACCTCGAGGGCGATCTCCAAGCGGGGGCGATCGCGGGGTACTCGCTCCTGTGGCTTCTTCTGTGGGCGACGGCGATGGGGCTCCTCGTCGCGCTCCTCTCGGCGCGGCTCGGGGTGGCCACGGGGCGCCACCTCGCCGAGCTCTGCCGCGACGAGTACCCGCGGTGGGCGGGCGTCGCGCTCTGGGTCATGGCCGAGCTCGCCCTCATCGGCGCCGACATACAGGAGGTCATCGGCAGCGCCATCGCCATCAAGATCATCAGCGGCGGCTGGATCCCCCTCTGGGGCGGCGTCGTCATCACCGCGTTCGATTGGTGCGAATCCCTTGCTCTTCTTCGTCTTCTTCTTATTTAATTTCTCAATTTATACGAGGTTGTTGTGATTAATTATTTTTCTTTTTTTTTTTTTTAACAATTTTGAGATGAATTAAACATTTCTGATGTTATTACTGAATGAGTTATGAGTTATTAAAGCGCGCACAATTGCTTAAAAAGATAGTTTGGAACTACTGTGTTGTGGAAAGCTGATACATTTTTCTCAGATACTTCTGGATATGAAGAGTGGAAGCTTAAATCAGAGCTTTTTCATTGCTGCTTCTTTAGTAGCAGTACAGGACTAGCATTTGTAGATTTGGAGCAGCTTTTGAAACGGTTTTTCTACTTAAGAATAAATAATTAGCTGCCAGAAAGCTATTGACAAGAATCTCACGAAAAAGCTGTGAGTACTTCTTCAGAAGACATTGTACTGACAGCATATTTGGGGAAGCAACAGTGGGGCCAAAGTGATCTTTTCTTTCTGTGTCCCACTTTCTGAAAACAGGTTTATTTGGTTTAATGGGTGTTAGGTTCTGATCTTAGCAAGGTCAATAAAAATATTTTATTGGTACTCTGATTGCATTGGCTTCCACCTCCATAAGTTTAGCAAATTTGGGGTTAATTGCTTTTTATTCTCTTCACTACATGATTTTCCCTGTTAATAAGTGCAAAATTGGTTCTCGGAATGCCGTGATTTCTTTTGCTGAAGACATCCATTGAAATTTGGTACAAGCGCTAGAAAAGGAGTCAAAAGACAGGATCAAGAACCAAATTTGATGAGGACTGTGTTGTACAATTAAATAATCTTAGTTTTAAACTTTCTCAGACTATGCAACTTGGCTAAAATTCAAAATTTGAAACTTCAACATTAATTGTATTCTCTTAAGGAAGATCTTGGCCGGCTCTGTAAAGGAGAATTTCTTTCATCAATATTAGTTCACCTTGCGTTTTAGACTCTATTGGCATAGACTTTATGCTGTATTCTTGATTCTATCCACAGTGGAGGGTGGGCTTTGGCACTGTAATTGGCATAGACTACTTGTTATTTTTCAGCATTTTTAGAGGAAAATTTGGTTTTGTAGTGTATTAACTATTATGCCATCCAACGTTTTGACAGCTTCATCTTTCTCTTCCTTGAGAACTATGGTGTAAGGAAGCTAGAAGCATTTTTCGGTGTTCTCATTGCAACAATGGCTATATCCTTTGCTATAATGTTCGGTGAAACCCAACCCAGTGCAAAGGAGCTTCTACTTGGTATTTGCTTCTTTCGGTACCTGAAATTTCTCTTCTACGGACTTATTCCTTGATATTATTAGGTACAAGGTCCATGAACAAGAACTTGTTTCACTTTTATTATATTTTTTTGTAGGTATTCTTGTCCCGAAACTGCGTACGAAAACAATTAGGCAAGCAGTGGGAGTCGTGGGCTGTGTAATCATGCCTCACAATGTCTTCTTACATTCTGCTCTCGTACAATCAAGAAAGATCAACACCGGCAAGAAAACCCGCGTTCGAGAAGCGATAAGTTACTATTCCATAGAATCTACTATAGCCCTCGGCGTTTCCTTCATTATTAATGTATTCGTCACGACCGTTTTTGCTAAGGGATTTTTCGGTTCAGAAGAAGCTGGCACTATAGGTCTCGAGAATGCCGGCCAATTTCTTCAAGAGAAATATGGGGCTCGGCTGTTTCCTATTCTTTATATTTGGGGTATTGGTCTGTTAGCATCTGGGCAGAGTAGCACTATAACTGGAACTTATGCTGGGCAATTTATAATGGGAGGGTTTCTTAATCTTCGTTTGAAGAAGTGGGTCAGGGCGATGATTACTCGAAGTTGTGCGATTGTGCCGACTATTATTGTGGCTTTATTTTTCGATACTGAAAATGCTGCGATGGATGTCCTGAATGAGTCGCTTAATGTTCTTCAATCTGTTCAGATACCATTTGCCCTAATCCCCCTTATCACCTTGGTGTCTAAAGAACAGGTTATGGGAAGTTTCAAGATTGGCCCTATAGCCAAAGTAAGTTCTCATCCTTAAAATCCCAAATTAGCATGGCTATGCAGCGATCTGCGTTATTACGTGTATTGGCCAAAAATGGGTAGAACTAATTGAGAATCGTCAAAATTGCATTAGTTTTATTCCAAATTCTGGACAAGAAGAGGTCTTATTGGAAAGTGTACTCAAATTTAAGTTCTACAGTCATTTGTAATCTAAATTACCAAGCAACTGAAGTTAATATATTGTAAGATCCTTACACATGCACAAAATACTAAGCAATCGAAACTTCACAGTACTGAGTGGAACAATAAGACGATAAAGTTTTGAAGCTTTAAAGTTTTGTTTTTCAACTTTCTTAGCTTAAATTCTTGTTCTTTTGTGGTCTTTTGTGAATTCCTTTTTATTTTGTTCTCACTTTCCTCTTTGATTTGCTGCTGCTGCTTTATTTCTGTTTCTCCTATATCTCTGTTTTACAAATGGGTCTGGATCAAGATTAAGCATCCATTTTGTGACTACACTTGCTCGACAGCTCACATATCTTATTTCTATTTTTTGTAGGTGGTAAGTTGGGTGGTGGTGGTCTTTCTAATAGTTATCAATGGCTATCTTTTGATCGCTTTCTTTGCTGCCGAGGTCCACGGACCGTTGTTCAGTTCCACATTATGTGTGGCCTTAGCGGTATACGTCGCCTTCATCATCTATCTCGTGGTGCGAGAAACAGCTTTTTATAATCGGCTTATCTCTGCAGTCTCCAGGAGCTCGTAAGCACTTCAGGTAACTAAGGCTTACCTATATATAGCCCCACTTATCTACACGATTCTTTTCACTTGGCTAATAGGTTAATCGAATAAAATATGCTTTGTTACTAATCTTTCGGCACGTGGGGAGAAAGCGAAATTATATAATCCATGGTTGTACAGCATGTCAGATGATAGCATTGGACAGCTTTATCTAACTTTTATCGTTCATTTTATATGTTCATACTTTAGTCGTATTTCAGCATGTTGGAACTTACAAGCTGCTGATTTCATCTTTGTCGAAGTTTTTAAATTGTTTTTGCAAGAGGTTTAGATCGTTGTGGTAAATTTAACAAAGCTGAGCCTAACTAACTAAATGGGTAGATTTACTAAGCAGAGAGATAATGCCCCCCCTTGTGCTAGGATTTGTATGTAGGTTGTGCTTGTTTTTGTTAGACTTTCTATCAAAGTGTTATTTGAGCTCCAGTGGACGAATGATGAACATGTTCTCCAAGCATAAACATTTTCACGCCTTAGAGCTTTCAATAGAATCTAAAATTGCTTTGTAGCACGCACCACCATTCTGATGGTGCCTCTGCTGTAGGATCAGGAAGCCTATAATATAGCAGTTACGTCACATTATTATTTATGTCTTAGCAAATCATATTATATTTTTTTTTATACTTTTTCCTTGCCGTAGAGGTCTGCATTGCATTTTAAGCACTGGAAATGCCGGCCTCCATATCACTTTTCGGGTTTCCGGGATTTTAAATCATCAAAGCCAGTGCTCACCCTTACAATTGCAGCAATTAAATTTAAATATATTAAAATAAACATTGAATTTGAATCTGTAAGTAGTTATACAACTGAAATACAAGTACAGTTGCAACTAGTGCAACTAAATAATTCCTTAGAACCTCTAAAGCTTCAAACCAATTGAGTTGGAAAAACACATTCTCAAACTAATATATAACTAGTAAACTTGTATAATAAGAGAGAGAGAGAGAGAGAGAGAGAGAGAGAGAGAGAGAGAGAGAGAGAGAGAGAGAGAGAGAGAGAGAGAGAGAGAGAGAGAGAGAGAGAGAGAGGGAGGGAGGGAGGGAGGGAGGGAGGGAGGGAGGGGGAGGGAGGGAGGGAGGGGGAGAGGGAGAGGGAGGGAGGGAGGGAGGGAGGGAGGGAGAGAGAGAGAGAGAGAGAGAGGGAGAGAGAGAGAGAGAGAGAGAGAGAGAGAGAGAGAGAGAGAGAGAGAGAGAGAGAGAGAGAGAGGGAGGGAGGGAGGGAGGGAGGGAGGGAGCTCTCTCTCTCTCTCTCTCTCTCTCTCTCTCTCTCTCTCTCTAGAGAGAGAGAGAGAGAGAGAGAGCAAAACAGTACTCTCTCAATAGTCTCATTATTAGTTGCTTCATGAAAAATTATCACCATAGTCCCTTACAATCCTCACCCTTAGTCCCTCTAATTGCCATACTAGTTAGTATACTAGCATATATGCACCAAATAAGTAGAAACATGCATTTGGACTAAACTCTCTCTCTCTCTTTTCTCTTCTTTTTCTTTCTAGGGGCACTTGGGTGTCCCCTTGCTGTTGCGCTTGTCCCTGTAGCAGGGGCACTCATCCTTGTTGCCGGCCGTCCCCGACGGCACACAGTTGCACTCCTCGCAGCACAGGTTGCAGTACTTGACGCACCGCTTCTGCACCCCCGCCTTGCTGCACCTCTCCGAGCACTTGCCCTCGCACCAGTCTAACCATTCATCACACGCATATATTCATACAGAAAACATGTCGCACCCTTGAGATAGTTTTTTAGTAATTTACTTACGCTGATGCATGCGTAGGAATATTTGTTAGTGCATTTTAGATATTATATGTAAGTACCATATGCCGAGTGAGGTGCATGCATGTAGTAAGTACTGGGCTAAATTGCATGCTTAGGTAAAAGTTTACTGGACAAATTTGATAAGACCGGTGAAAACATATTGGGCTTCTATGGATAGATTTACGTTCACTTTTTGAATATAAAATTTGCCGAGTCGGTTAGTTGGCTCGTCTATAAATTTTTTTTTTTTTTTTTTTGAGAAAAAAAAATGTAGCAAATTATCTGTTTCATTCAACTGGAACTGAACTAAACAACGAGAGTGAGACAAAGTGTGATAGTCTCTAGGTTTTGTTATTATGTATAATCTTTGTACTATACAGGCATTGCCATTAGGTTTTTGTACTCGTGCTTTTATACTTTTGTAGATTGTGTATATATCATTAAAGTAGATGTATTTACAGATTTTTTTTTTCTTTTTCGGTCTTTCCAACAAATTTTTTTTTTAGAATAAAAATAGTTATTATGATTAGGAGCTTTATGCTTTTAAGGCTAGCTTCTCTCCGTGATCAACTTAAGCTCTCTAGATTTATTTATTTATTAGTTGCTATATATATGCTACTGCTTTTCAAAGTAAAAAAAAGTTATGATCTATTAATTAAACTATATTGATAATTAGTAACTTAGTATTTTTTAATAAGTTTAGATTTAGTCGCACTAGTTATCTTAATATCAGAAATTTTTTATTTTATGTTAAAATTTATATATATCTGCGAAATATATTTATTCATGGTCAAATTTAAATCAAAAAGTAAAAAATAAAATTTTTATTTTGCCACAACACCCCAAAATAGTCAGCATGGGGAATAAATATGACATCCACCCGGGCAGTTTGAGGGAAGAGAGAACTGTATTGATGATATAATATATACTCCTCTTTTCTCCAACAAACTAAACAAGCAGCTAGGGTGATAATTGTATATATAATACATACCTGAGGCATTTATGGTTGTTTGGAGACATGCAGATGTAAGAAGCAGCAGCATGAGAGCCAAACTGAAACAGAAGAGCTTCTTCATCTTTTGCTCCAGAGAGAGAGAGATCTTGTGAGATCTAGTGAGAGAGTTAATTAAGAAAATGGGAGCATATATATTAATAGGTTGAGGTCAGAAACCTCTGGTGTAACACATGAATTGTGCTAGATCTCTCTCTCTCTCTCTCTCTCTCTCTCTCTCTCTCTCTCTCTCTCTCTCTCTCTCTCTCTCTCTCCTGAGGATTTTTATCCAAAATATATAGAGCTAGGGTTAATTAAATTGCACTATTAGTCCCTGAACTACTTTTGAGTCAAGTTTCATATATTAATTTGGTCCTCAAATGTTTGATTTCGGCGACATTCGAGACTCTGAACTTTAAACAGTGTTTCATTAATTTTACCCCTTATTATATGTAGATTATAAATTGTTGATTGCGCTCAAATCATCCATTTATTCATACATTTTGAATTTATGAAAGAAAATAATTGATGAATGTGTGGTATATATATATATATATATATATATATATATATATATATATATATATATATATATATATATATATATATATATATATATATATATGTGAGTGTAGGCATTAATTTATCCGCTAATGGTAAATAATGCTTGAAAGTAGTTCTAAAGTGATTTTTTTTGAAAAGCTTAGCTAGAGATCACTAACTCCGAATTAATTAAAAGTTTGAGGACCGAAATAAAATTTGGAGAAAAATTTGAGGAATAGTGGTGCAATTTACGCGTCATAATAAGAAAAGCCAAAAATTAAGGAGAAGCAAAAATGGTGTGACACTGTGACAGTAGTAAATGGAAAACATTAACTCCCATGGAATTAATGGTGCATTTTTTTAACTATTATTATAATTATTACTTTTAGTTACAAGAATTGTGATGTCATTGACTCAAAATATATATATATATATATATATATATATATATATATATATATATATATATATATATATATATATATATATATATATATATATATATATATATATATAGAGTTGGGCTGGAATGCTATTGATAGCACCAACCCAATTTTGCCACCCATTTTTTAGCCTTTAGATCGCATTGAGATTTGTGCATGCTCTTTAATGAAAAAGAAAAGTTTTTTACTTTTTACTTTTTCTTTTTACTTTTTTTTTTTTTCTTTTTTTCATTAAAGAGCATGCACAAATCTCAATGCGATCTAAAGGCTAAAAAATGGGTGGCAAAGTTGGGTTGGTGCTATCAATAGCATTCCAGCCCAACTCTATATATATATATATATATATATATATATATATATATATATATATATATATATATATATATATATATATATATATATATATATTCATTAATTAATTATTCTATAAACTACAGTAGCATATTTATTAGCACAATATTTAATTATTCTATAAACTACAGTAGCACTATATTATTCTGCTACAACAATCTTTATATTAAATATTGCGATATTCATTATAAGATTCATAACAAATCTTGTCATTACACAACTCTATGATAAGTAAAGGTCTTTGAAAATAATCTTTTATTTAAAATTAAACTTCACTTCTTATTGTATGTCAAGTGGTATAGTTTTTAATTTAATGTTGCATGTTATAATGTTTGAAAAAAAAAAAAAACATTAAAAAGAAAATCACATATATCCACTGAAATCATTCAGCAAATTAACAACCAACTTGGATAGATTCCATAGAGAAGATGATCTCATCATTGTCATTCCATATACTTACTATATATTAATTAATTGCATGCATATATATATATATATATATATATATATATATATATATATATATATATATATATATTGTAGACAAAAAGGTTGACTACACCATTAATCGATCCCCAGTTTTCATCTTTTCTTATCTTTCATTTTAATTAAGTTATTTAGATTATTGTTAAATACTATGAAAACTGTCATGCCATAAGAATTGGTGTTTACGTGACAATTGTTATGTAGTGTTATTTTTTCAAATTAAAAACTAAAAAAAAATATTGGATAAAAAAGATAGATCAATTAATGGTGTAATTAACACTTAAACTTATAGACCGAGAAATGGATGATCGAAAACCTCATCATCATCAGTAGTACTGTTATGCAAAGAAGCACTTTTGGAAGTAGAAGTAGGAGTAGGCCTCTCCACCACCTCACCACTCCTAAGCCAATAGGGTTGAGGGAAGGAGGAGGCACCTTGGGGCACATCTTCCATGACCCACTCATGCCCCTTGGGGTAGTATATCCCTGTCCTGGGGTGTGGGACCCACAATGCTGACTCAGCAGTACACTTGGCTCCATCCTTCTTGTTATTATTATTATTATTGTTGTTTTGATCCTTGTTTGGTACTCCATTTATGAGCTCATCATGATGCCATGTGTGGTTCAACCTTTGCTTATAATAATTATTATTATTTCTCCCTTCCCTGTATTGATGAATAATAGAAACCAAGTATTAGCACCAAATAAATTCTAAATTTTAAATTTTAAATTTTAAATCAGATACTTAAATTTTAATTTATTATAATTTTTAATTTAAATTTTTAAAATTATTATAATTAAATTTTACAATCTAATTTAATTAATTAAATATTGACGCATCACTAATATAACAGTGATTTAGTATCTTAATTATTAATATATTTTCAATCACAATACTGGTACATCACTTCTACGCTAGCAATATATCAATATTTAGCCCATTAAATCGACTTGATTCCAACCATTCTAAAAATCCGAATACAAAATTATAACAAATTAAAATTTGAGGATCGAAGTGTTACCCAACTCATAACTTCAAGACCAAATGTGCAATTTATCCTAAAAGTAATTACTATGTACTTATTTTTATGAACAATACTACGCATACACTTCCAAATGAGTGAATGATTCACACTACATCCATCTAATGGATGAGAGTCATTCGCTGATCACTTGATTTGATTATTAATAACATTCTATCTATCAGATGGATGGAGTGTAAGATCAAATAGCTTTTTTATTTTTATTTGTATAGGTTTTGTGAATGACAATATGGTCTAAATCCTTACTAAAATTCAGTAGATGAACTAGATTTTTTTTTTATTTATTTATTTTTTACTTTTTGTTTTGAAGCAAGGTATATATATATATTGCATTTTTTTAGCTGAAAAATAAATAATAACAGAGGCAATTAAAGTATCACAAATTAAGCTGGGTAGATTGAGATTGATCTTAATTACCCCTTAAAAATTTGTTTTACAATTTTTATGAAAAACTAATATTTTTGTTTTTCTTAAAAATCCAGAGAACAAAAATACTAGTTTTTTTTTTTAAAAAAAAATCTAGCTATTCTTAGAACTAAACGGGCTAAAAACTGAAAAAAAAAAAAAATTCACGAAAATCTTTTTTCTCCATTTTTTTTTTTCTATACTTCTTTGTGGAAACAAACAACCCCTAATTACCTAAAATAAAATGAAAATGAGCCATTTCTTAAAGAACTAATTGAGTTTAAACACCTAAACCTAACGAATCAGCATTAACTTTGGTAAAAATACAAGAAGCACATTACGTTAGATCTATCGATCGATCTTACAAAATAGTATTTATTTGAAACCATAAGAACATAAACTACACAATAAAGAAAATTTGTGAGCCATTTATTGAAAACTAATCTACCTATACTTCACTCAACCAAATTAGAAATCAACATGAGCTCAGGTTAAAAAAGATAATAATAAAACAGTGAAAATAAAAAAGATTAAAAAAGAAGCTGCGATAAATACCGTAATATCATAGTCGATCTCGCGATAATGCATCGACCCATATATAATCGAAGCTCGATAAAATGGCGGTTTAATTCCTGGTTTATTAATTGATCAAGATCATAATTTTGCTTCTCTTCTTTGCCTAAGCTAAGCTAGTTAACATATATATATATATATAAGCTGCACTAGAGGCTACTACTACTACTATATATATATATATATATATATATATATATATATATATATATATATATATATATATATATATTCTTGATCACTACTCATGAGAAAGGACAAAACTAGTTTCTCCGCATACACAAAAAGCTTAATTAATTATTTGGTTCTGGTTCTATATTAGTCATAATATTTGTGATCACGTACATAGTGGGAATCAAATAGATACGAAAATAAAATGCACAGTCAAATTTAACTCGTAACATGGCTAGTAGTTTATGGCAGGATTAATTAGTTGAACTTAATTTACCACCAAGTTGATACGTCGCATGCATAGTGGTATTTATCCACTAATACGTACATCAGTACATATAAATATGTATTCGATCAACAGATCATCTTTAATAAAACAGATACACAATTAAAATGGGCGTATTAATTAGTCATTTTGATCTTCTTTTTTTTTTTTTTTTGTTTCCCAATCATTCTACTCAAATAATATTTTTAATCAAAACAAAGAGGGTCCCAAATTAATTAAGGATCCAATTAAAGAATTAAAGGCTCTAATAATGCATGCAGTTAGAAACAGAAGCCGAATTTTACTGTTGCAGAAAAGGTGTAATATTATGTGAAGCATTTTTTTATATTTTTTTACTATAATAATACAAGGAATCCAATTCTCTCTGATCACTGATGAGAGTATCTATGCTTTAATTAATTAAAGCACACCCGGCCCCATGCACACACACACACAGTAAGTAGAAAGAAACACGTACACGAATCAATTCAACGGTGCAAGGCTAAAGAACCAAAATCCAAACAAAACCATAATAAGTGCTTCGCTAAAGAGCCTCTCTCTCTCTCTCTCTCTCTCTCTCTCTCTCTCTCTCTCTCTCTCACACACACACACACACGTACACACACACACACACACACACACACACACACACACACACACATATATATATATATATATATATATATATATATATATACCTCCTATTATTATTATTTTTTGGCCAAAATATAGAAAATTATTTTCGATAAATATATACTATATATTTTTTACATTTCTTTTTTATTTTTAAAAATCTATTTTCTATCTTTTCAAAATTTTAAAAATATTTTTAGAAAATTACAATGTTAACAAAGAGGGTGAAGTGGCCCGCCAATATATATATATATATATATATATATATATATATATATATATATATATATATATATATATATATATATATATATATATATATATATATATATATATATATAGTAGAGTTTATATATTTTTAAAAATACAAATTCATTCATATTTGTGAATTAAAATTTATACTTTTTATTTTATTTTTCTCTCTCTTTAGTTGATCATGACTTTACAAAAGTATAAATTTCAATACAAATTTAATGATAAAAAATTTACAAGTATGGATGGACTTGTGCTTTTAAAAACATATAAACTATATATATATATATATATATATATATATAGTCCTGCTGGAATACTATCAATATATAGTACCAAGCAATTAGTGTTATCAAGTTTTCAACCGTTGGATGAAAAAATGTACGGTTGAAATTATAGTGGTCCTCTCAAATTTTTACTATTCAACTAACCATCCACCCATTAAACTCTAGGAGACTACTATCATTTTAACCGCATATTTCTTAATCCAATAGTTAAAAAATTGATAGCACCAATGACTTAATACTATCGATAGCATTTCAATCTATTTTTATATATATATATATATATATATAGGGGCAATTTCCTACATACCCCTAAAAATTTTCCTGTTTTCAGATTTACCCCTCTTAGAAAGCTAATATTAAAACTACCTTTCTTACGTTCCAACTTCTTTCCAAAATACCCCTGAAGTTAAACTCTGTTAGTGTACCATTTGGAACTGTCGTTATCTGTCTGTAATTACTATTTTGCCCTTTCAAATATACCCTAAACCCTAAAACCCTAAACCCTAAACCCCTAAACCCTAAAACCCTAAACCCCTAAATCCTAAACCCTAAAAAATCCTAAAAAATCCTAAACCCTAAACCCTAAAACCCTAAACCCTAAACTCTAGAACCCTAAAAAACCCTAAACCCTAAACCCTAAAACCCTAAACCCTAAACCCTAAAACCCTAAAAAATCCTAAACCCTAAATCCTAAACCCTAAACCCGGGCAAAATAGATATATCTGATAGTTTTCAACTCCGATTATTATTTAACTCTAGTTTAACCCTAGTTAACTTAACAAAGTGAAACGGCGGGAATATTTTTAATAACGGTGGAACGTATGAAGGGTATATTGGAAAGAAAAAAATAAGACGGATAAATCAGATATTTCTTTATATTTCAGGGGTACACGAGCAATTATCCCATAAAATGGCTCCCGATGAAGTCGCGTAGTCAATTAACCCATGAACCAATGAGAGATTTGTTGAATTGCTAATAAAAATTTTCGACCCGTCTATTGCACACTTTGAAATATCTATCAAAGATAAATTTATATTGTACTATAAATTATTTAAATATTCTATATATATTATATATTTTATATAATATTTTATTTTACAGTACTAATTTTTATATATTTTATTAATTATCTAATATAATGTACGGTGTATGAAAGGTTAGTACACACCACCTCCATGCAAGCAAGAATTATTCTCTTTCTCTCCTAGAATTATGAGTGCACCCACTATAAAAAAAATTAAATTATAAAGACACATCTTTGTAACATTTTTGTACAAATGTCTTATCACTACAACAAAATTAGGTTATAGGGACACATGTTTGTGACACTTTTGTATAAGTGTCCTATCTATATTCCATCTATATCCAAAATTAGGTTATAGGGATATATTTTTGGAACATATTACAAAAATGTGTCGCTATATATCCTAACGACGGCACATATAGCAACACTTACAATAAGTGTCGGTATTTTTGTCAGCGACATTTTTTTTAGATTTTAGAAACACTTAAAAGTGTCGATATAACCTAATTTTGTTGTAGTGTATTTATATTTCATTTATATTCAAAATTAGGTTATAGAAATACATTTTTGGGACGCATTACAATAATGTGTCGCTATACACCTTAGCGACTGCACATATAGCCACACTAATTATAAGTGTCGGTATTTTTACTAACGGTATTTTTTTCAGATTTTAGAAACACTTAAAAGTGTCGCTATAGCATAATTTTATTATAGTGACTTAAGCATTCACTATACGAATGTATATGTGTACATGCATTACATACTTAAAATTTTTTAATAAAAAATTAAAATTTTAATTTATTAAATATAATTTAAATTATTAAATTGTGCAGATTATATATATTTAATTAAAGTTTTGATATTAGAGTATTAGTCCTCTAATATAAGTTAATTGTGGTGTATGTATGAAATATCAATATACACTAGGTGTATGCAATAATTTTTTTTTCTTAATTTAATCAATTTTAAGAAGGTAAAGACATCTCACATTTTTTTCGATAATTTGAAATAAATCATCCAACTTTAACATTTTAGTTAAAAAAATTATTTATAAAATAGTTACCAAAACTATTAAATTTTGATTGAATTTTTAAATAAAGCTATTAAGATAATTTAACTCTTCAAATACTAAATATTAAAAAAAATATTAATAAAAAAATAATTTTATATTGTATATAAAAATACTTTATAATCTATTTATTATATTTTTTTAACTTTAAAATAAATATTTATATATTTTAATTGATTGAAATACTACATATCTGCTGTATAGCTGGGACCTGCACTAGAATAAACTAATTAATGCGGATGGGATGCGAAGCAAACTTTTTTGAATTATCAACTATTTTGAATCAGCAAACTAATCTTTTAACATTTTTAATTTTATTATTTAACTTTTAAATTTGTTGTGAGAATTGTATCAGGCATACTAACTAAACCGGTAAAAATAAACGATACATTCAAATTTTAAAATTAAAATTTTATTGACCGACCAGAATCAAATGAATTAAAATTTTAAATAGTAAAATTAAAATGTTGAAAGGTTGGTAGCTAACTTAAAATAATCTAGTTGATGTAAGTTCTGCATATTTTTATCTTTAACTTTATTCTTCTTTAAGAAGAACTAAAAGTGATTCACATGTGGGTTTTCCTAATTCCCGAATAAATGATTGGGAAAATAAGCTAAGAAAAATGTTAAATCCTCTAAACTTCTAAAAACAAAAACTATATATTTATATGAATGATTTGTAGTAGGCTTCCAATTAATCACCCAGTCCCCATTCCTTTTTAGTATATCTATCACTATAACAATTTTCTATTCCAGTGACATGTTATTTGGAACATATACATAAATGACACTTTTAAATAATATTTAGCTCTTTTGCATGATTGTGACAAGATTATTAGAAGATCAGTGTAATTTTAATTAGCTCTAGCTTTTGCTCGAATGCTTAGGTGAGTTTATAATTAAGCAATTGAATGTGTTTTCTGATACTTTTAACAACTTAATTTATGCCCCGATAGATCGAAAACCCTAGTAAAAGGTGCAAGTCCTGCCAGCTCCTTCAGTTTAGCATCCTTTTACCGTCAGCGATGAGTAAAGATTGCTACCGACTGATTCAATCCTAGCACGAAGAGTTACTACAGCTCTCCAACTTCGTTGTAGAGTTATCATGCTATCTAAAGAGTTTACGTGTAAAAATTATGACATAAAATGTAAATGTTGTATTATGTAAAATCATGTTTCGAGTCCATATGGATTTGATTCAATCTTATTTCTAAAGATTATGGATGATTTAGAAATATCTTAAAGATAATTCTTAAGAGGATATGGACGACGAGTAGAAGTGATTTAAAAATTCGGATGAACGGTGGAGATCGTTTCCTATTAGAATTAGATTTTTAGAATTATATTAACTCTTGCAATTCATCTTTTATTTTTTAGAGCTTCATTGAAAAATCCCAATTAAGAGGAAAAACGTGGAGAGCTTCCGTGAGAGAGTTTCTTGTAATTCAATTTTACTCCTTGTACTCTTATGTCGTGGATTAATCGAATAACGCATTAAGGTGGTCTTGTCCGTGGACGTAGGTTGACACATTGTTGGCCGAACCACGAAATTCTTGTGTCCTTGCATTCCCTTATTTATTTTATTTGTTTAGTTATTTCCGTTCTTATTTTTTACCATCGTTTTCGCCTACTTTCATCTACGAATCTATTTTTGCTGTGCTCGTGTGCTGTGTGGGTTGAGATATGCTCGGTAACCCCACGGCCGGTCCCCCTTCTTCTAGTCTCTAACTAATTGATGCATTATGACAAAGAAGAGATCAGTCCATTATTTTAAATGCAATTAAGCTACAATAGATTGATCTGAGTACCTTTTATTCTTATTATCATAGAGAGAATTGCATTCTCGAGAATATGCATATATGCAAATATATTGAAGTACATATTAGTCTCCCATTGTGGAGGACAAGGAAAAAGGTAATATGGTTGGTTGGGAAAGGAGATGATATCAAAGAGATGTTGCACTAATCAGGTTGCAAATTCTGTCATGACCGTGGCTTAGCGCGTTTAGAAAATTCTGCGCACCGTATTGTGATTTGACTGTTCATGAGAAAAATGAGCATATCTTAATTAACTGTTGGTTCGATCGGTATTTGAGTCACTGTTGATGATCGATGTAGATGATCGATCCTCGCATTTTGAATGAATGCTCGGATTAGTGATGCTCAAATTAAGTATGTAAAGAATATGTACCTCTCAAAAGATATTTTTTAAAAGAGTAGGATGGCATCGTTGATAAACGCTATTTAAGCTACTATTTAAGTGACTCTATATATGATGCTCTAAGTTTTCAAAATATCACTCATTCTAAAACTAGAATAGTTTTAATGTTTTTAACTCTCTTAATATCTTATGTATGTCCACAATCCAAAATATTATATTCAAATTAAAAAATTTGGCCTTACTATATTATATATATATATATATATATATATATATATATATATATATATATATATATATATGACTATTTTAAATTCTGAGATGTCACATTTTTTTCTTTTTAAATTTTGGCGTTCTCGTCAGACTCAAGCATAGTAATAACCATCAGATATATAATGTGATACTCATCTCACTAATCTTTAACCGACCTTGTGGAGATAATATGATATTCATCTTGCTAATCTTTAACCGACTTTGTGAAGAACCACGCTCCATTCACAACGAGAGATATCACACTTTACCCACTGCATAACTTTGACTCAGTTAAAACTCATCTCACATTTTCGACTAGTGATTGGCTCGATCTGATACTAATTATGACAGCCCAACTTTTTAAAGGGTCACTCGATCATTCTAGAACTACTCTAATCCTAACACGCTTAATTTTTTTAATCTCTTGAATTTAATCACCATCCAAAATATTATAATCGAGTTAAGAGATTCGATCCTATTATATTTTATATATGTATAACTATTTCAAATTCTAAACTACTGTCACATATTCCTGGCCAGTAAGCATAAATCCACAAACCACTAACGTACCAAATCTATATTCGGAGTCTCCTATCAATCTTTATTATAATAAAGGACATGAAGAAAGATTGTGTGAGTGAACAATATCCAAGGATCACTTTTTTTTTTTTTTTTTTTTTTTTTTTTTTTTTTTTTTTCCGCATAGAGTGATCATATAAGAGAGATATTGCCCAAAGCTGGTTAGTTAGATGTTAGGAGCTACAGGCACAATTAATATATGTAAGTTTTTATGAATAATATATATTTACAAATTAAACATTGTAAATCCATGAATTTTAGGAATTCAAACTTTTGCTTATTAATTAAACCAGAGCATAAAAATAATATAGTTGTATAAATATATATATATATATATATATATATATATATATATGTTAATCCATATATATATCCTTATATATATATATATTCTCTGTTAGTATAGAGTATTAGGGAGATTTAATTTGTATAGAGTATATTTTTTGACAATATGTTAAGGTATATAAGACATGCATTAACTAAGATATTTTATGATCCTTCCATGCATTTGCGTTGTTAGGTAATTAATTATCTAAAAGAATTGCAACACTAATTTGATTATTATTGTTTTCGTGCTGATTAACAGAATTAACCGAAAATCGAAATAAGAAATCAGATAATTAGTCCACAAATTAAGTTAAAAAAAAAATTGTAAAATTGGATAGTTTACCTGAACACAAACACTCTTAGACATGAACTAAATAGCTAATGCATTACAACAACATAATTATTTAACACAACTCTGTAACCAAAGCACATTGAACAAAATTTAAATAAATTTAGACATTTATTGATGAACAATTTAATTAGATTACATGAATTTATAAACTAGTTCCCATTGACGGCTTAGCGATCATTGATGGTAACACTGTTAGTAAATCTTTCCTATCATATATATATATATATATATATATATATATATATATATATAGAGAGAGAGAGAGAGAGAGAGAGAGAGAGAGAGAGAGAGAGAGAGAGAGAGATTGTGTGTGTGTAGAGCTTATATGTTTTTAAAAGCATAAGCCTAATCATGTTTGTAAATTTTTTACTATTGAATTTGTATTAAAATTTGTGCAATTGTAAAGTCAACTATATAAAGAGAGAGAAAGAGAAAGTGCAATTGCACAAATCTCAATGCAAATCTAATGGTAAAAAATTCACAAGCATTATTGGGCTTGTGCTTTTAAAAGCATATAAGCTCTACTCTATAAATATATATATATATATATATATATATATATATATATATATATATATATATATATATATATATATATATATATATATATATATATATATATATATATATATAGAGAGAGAGAGAGAGAGAGAGAGAGAGAGTAGAACTTATATATAGGCTTTTAAAAACACAAGTTCATCCATACTTGTGAATTTTTTATCATTGCATTTGTATTATGATTTATATTTTTTACTTTATCTTTCTCTCTCTTTAGTTGACTTTACAAAATAGCTAATGCATCTCAATGCATACTTGTGAATTTTTTATCATTGGATTTGTATTAGGATTTTTGTGTTTTTGTAAAGTCAACTAAAAAGAGAGAAAGATAAAATAAAAAACACAAATTTCAATACAAATTCAATGATAAAAAATTCACAAGTATGAATGTGCCTATACTTTTAAAAACATATAAATGCTACTATATATATATATATATATATATATATATATATATATATATATATATATATATTAGAACTTATATACTTTCAAAAACACAAGTCAAGATATGCTTGTGAATTTCTTACCATTGAATTTGCATTGAGATTTGTGCTATTGTAAAGTCAACTAAAGAGAGAGAAAGAGAAAGTACAATAGTACAAATATCAATGCAAATCTAATAGTAAAAAATTCACAAGCATATTTTGGTTTGTGCTTTTAAAAGTATATATATATATATATATATATATATATATATATATATATATATATATATATATATATATATGTTTATATGCTTTCAAAAGCACAAGCTCATTCATGCTTGTAAATTTTTTACCATTGGATTAGTAATGGGATTTGTACTTTATTTTTCTCCCTCTTTAGTTGATTTTACAAAAACACAAATTCTAATACAAATTTAATGATAAAAAATTCACAAGTATGAATAGATTTGTACTTTTAAAAACATATAAGTTCAACTATATATATATATATATATATATATATATATATATATATATATATATATATATATATATATGCTCTAGATTATTGGAACCATCTGGAAAGTATAGAAGCTCAATTATATAATTGAGCTCATATGTTTTTAAAAGTACCAAGTCATTAGTGATTGTATATTTTTTGCCCTTGGATGAAAGAATGTACAGTTAGGATGATAGTAGCCCATTGGATTTAGTGAGTGGTTGGTGAAATAGTATGGTCTAAAGATAAAATTAGTCAAAGAAAACTTATAAGTACCAATTGCTTGATGCATTTACAAGTATACTAGCCGGATTATATATATATATATATATATAGAGAGAGAGAGAGAGAGAGAGAGAGAGAGAGAGAGAGTCCGACTGGAATACTATCGATAGCACCAAGCAATTGGTGCTACCAAGTTTTCAGCCCTTGGATGAAAGGATGTGCGGTTGGGATTATAGTGGTCCCGTAGAATTTTTACTATTCAATTAACCACCCACTAAATCCTAGGGGAACACTATCATCCTAACCGCATATCTCTTAATCCAATAGCTGAAAAATTGGTAACACCAATAACTTAGTACTATCGATAGTGTATATATGGGAAATGCTTGATGTACACCCAAATTTGGGTGTACATCATACACCCCACCCATCCTAGGGTGGGGTGAATTCCACCCATCACTTCGAAGTGATGGGTGGAAAAATCCCCACCCTTGGATGGGTGGGGTGTACTCTCTACACCCATTTTTGGGTGTAGAGGTAGCATTGCCCTATATATATATATATATATATATATATATATAGTCCGGCTACTATACTATTAATTAATATTACTAAGTTATTGATGCTATCAAATTTCTATCATTAGATCAACCACTTTGATCATTTTCACCCGTTAGATTTTACTATTTCCCAACCATCTATTAAACCCAAGGGTCCCACTATCATCTCAACCACATATTTTTAATCCAAAAGTTAAAAACTTGATAGTACCAATGACTTAGTACTATTAATAGTATTCCAGCTTAGCTCTCTCTCTCTCTCTCACTCTCTCTCTCTCTTTCTCTCTCTCTCTCTCTCTCTCTCTCTCTCTCTCTATATATATATATATATATATATATATATATATATATATATATATATATATATATATATATATATATATATATATAGTTTATATGCTTTTCAAAGTACAAGCTCATCCATACTTTTGAATTTTTTATTATTGGATTTATATTTGGATTTGTGATTTTGTAAAGTCAACTAAAAAGAGAGAAAGATAAAGTAAAAAAATAAATTCCAATACAAATCCAATGGTAAAAAATTCATAAGTATGGAAGGACTTGTGTTTTTAAAAACATATAAGCTCTAATATATATATATATATATATATATATATATATATATATATATATATATATATATATATATATATATATATATATATATAGGGTCCGGCTACTATACTCTTATGAGTAAAATTCTTTTGTACTCATAAGTTTTCATCCCTTGGATGAAGAAATGTACGGTTAGAATTATAGTAGTCGCTAGAATTTATACTATTTCCCCAACAACCTAGTAAACCCTATGGGGACCACTATCATCCTAACCGCACATTACTTCATCCAAGGATAAAAAAGTTATAAGTATAAATGAGTTTATACTCATAAAAGTATAGTAACCTTACGCTATATATATATATATATATATATATATATATATATATATATATATATATATGCGTGCGCGCGCGCGTGTTAGGCTCCAATACTATTGATAGTATTGGAGCTCATATACTATAATTCCTTTTTCAATTTTAAGGTGTTAAAACCAATGATCTACACCGTTAAATATAATTTAGGATATATGAAGTTCTTAGAAAAGAAAATTATAATTGTTTGACATAATTTACTTTATAACCAAATCATTTCAAAATTATTAATTTTCAATTGCTACTATGGCGAGTTTGTAGTTTAACGGTGTAGAAGATCTAAATTTATTCAAATTTTGATAGAAAATATTTTAAATTATTTAAATTAAGATTAATATTCTTGATCTTGAATTTAAAAGTGATATTCTCAAATTTTAAAAATTGTTTAATTTTTACTATTCATTTTGACATGATTTATTTACTAAGTAAATGATGTCGAAAAAAATTAAAATTTTTTATCATTAAATTTGTATTGGGATTTGTACTTTATAATTTATCTTTCTCTCTTTTTAGTTGACTTTACAAAAATATAAATTTCAATATAAATCTAATGGTAAAATGCATGAATGAACTTATGTTTTTAAAAATATATAAATTTTACTCTCTCTCTCTCTCTCTCTCTTTCTCTCTCTCTCTCTCTCTCTCTCTCTCTCTCTCTCTCTCTCTCTCTCTCTCTCTATATATATATATATATATATATATATATATATATATATATATATATATATATATATTGTTTTCAAATGAAACCATTGGTAGCCAATGTTGTGAACTAGACACACAAAAATTACTCCTTAAATAGAAATGCAATCTCATGCACATGACACCAAACACACATTTTAAATTGCCTAACCACTTTAGTTTTCTTAGAAATAATAATGCATTCTAGCCACCATTCACACTAATTAACATGCACCAAAGCACTAATATTTTTAAACAAAATTAATTATTGTAAACAAGTTGTTAATTGGGCTCTATATATTCACACAACATTTCTTAATTGATCTCCCTTTAATTTCTAGCAGGAGATTAATTTACTAGGCCACTCAACTTTAAGTATGAAATAAATAAATATAGTATTGCTTATTTTATCAGCTACTTACTTAGTTTATTTTTATCAAAAAAACAAGTAAAATGTGTTTCAATTGAATGCATCAAATCAAATAGTGAAAATTTTAGGGCGTATTAACTCTTTAAATAGAAATTCAATTCTACAGAAATTTTCTTTCGAATGACTCTTGATCATTTGATTAGGAAGGCCCATAATTAATTTGAGGGTCATTTATTGTTTTTAAACTACTGCAGCTCACACTGACGTGATAACCGAATTTCAAATCAATTGTGTGTTTAATTTCTCTTTAATTCATGCACACAATTCACACATGCATGTTCCATGCATCTACATTTACGCCAATATTTCTACAGAAATTTTTGTCTATAAATAAGTGCCCAATATATAATTAACTGTGTATTCTAATAAAAGAGTCTTAAGGAATAATGAGAGACATGATAATCTCCAAAACCTATTTCATGCACGTCCTTATTTTATACTTCGGAATCTTTAGCTATGTAACGGTGGTCGGAGTCCGCGACCAAATCTCCGATAAGAGCTACTCAGATGGTCGCGGAGGAGGAGGTTATGGTTGGGGCGATAACGGTCGAGAAGGATTCGGTGGAGGGGGCGGTAGCAGCGGTGGTTATGGGTTCCGAGATGGTTTCGGTGGTAACGGAGACCGAGTAGGGTACAACTACGGCGGCAAGGGCGGTGACGGGTTCGGTTTTGGATCTGGTTGGGGCCGCGGGGGATATGGAATGGGTGGCAACGGCGATGGTGGCAGCAACAGTGGCTATGGCTCGGATTGGAGTGGTAGTGGTAGCGGTAGCGGTGGCAGTGGCGGCGATAGAGGCGGTGGAGGATCAGGGTTTGGTTATGGTGGTGGTTTTGTACCTAATGCAGGATATAGACATGGCAAAGGGTATAGAAAGGGAGTAACATCAATTAGCAGTACTTCTAGTAAGAACTAGAAAAAATTTAGGGTAAACTTCCATTAGCCTCTTATCATCATCTAATGCATTTTAATTTTGTCGCGCTATCATTTACAGTTTTACTCTCAATTCACTGTAATCACGACCTGATTGTAAATGAATGGCAAAATAATATATTTTACAAACTATAAAGTAAGTAGGTGCAAAACTATAGACTAGTAAAATGTGTTGGAAAATTATATTTTCAAACTCATTTTTTTAGTCAAATAATTTAATTTAAATTTAATTTTAAAATATTTTATAGTAAAATTTAGATGAACTCTGTGAATGTCGAGACGTGCGTATACACTGTCCTAAAAGTAAGATTGCCCTCCCACGTGCGAGGCTCCGGCAATCACTCCTAACGATACAACGACCACGGTCCACCCCGTCGGCAACGACTCTGGAATGGTGCGTAGCGAACCCAACAACTTTCAGAGATCCATCAAAAATAAGACTCGAATCAAAATGTAAATCTTAGTGTCGTAGAACTCTCTAAAATAGTAAGCTAAAGATGTAACTCTCCAAGCTCTCATACTCCATGTATATATAGAGCCCAACGGGAGAGAGCCCACAAGAGATAAGGTCCAACGGCTAGCCAATTCGGATAGCCCACCAGCTCCTTCCCAAGAAAGGCTCTTGGGTAGTCCAAGAAGCAAGGTTTTAATACAAAAAGAAAAGTCAAAAAGAATAGAAAACATGTTAAGATCGCGCGCGCCGCTGCCCGCCCCGGCTCGTGCCCGTGCCATGCACGCATGTGTGTTTAGGAGAAGCCTTACTCTCACTTTCTCCTAACCAATACATATACAAGTGAGGGAGTAAATAAACCCATTTTAATATGGAACTAAACATCACATATAGAGGGGAATGAGTTTGGACTCCCAGACAAAGCCAAAAAAATCCAAAGGTTAAAAATATATGTTTAAAATAACATTAAATTCATATAAAATCCAACAATGCCACTTTTAGTACCCTCCCTAATGAAAAGTTTTTACACATAAAAAAAAAATAAAAATAAATAATTTTTTAAATCACAGAACGATGGAGTAAAAATGCACTAAATCGAAAACTAGCAAATTGAAGTTTCTTCAAAATTTTATATTGAGATTTAGAAAAGAGTTGTTTCTTTTGTTAATTTATTTTTTTTTTTTCCTTGTTGGGTAAACTCATAGTTAATTGATGTAACTTATCCTTTCTCTCTAATAATAGAAAATGGATGTTATATATATATATATATATATATATATATATATATATATATATATATATATATATATATATATATATATATGAGCAATGCTACCTGTACACCCCGAAGGGGTGTACATCATACACCTCTACCATTTTAATGGTGGCGATACTTTTTACGGGTCACATCAAGTGACCCATTATCACACCCCCACCCTTAGATGGGTGGGGTGTATGATGTACACCCCGAAAAGGGTGTACACATAGCATTTTCCTATATATATATATATATATATATATATATATATATATATATATAATAATAATAATAATATTTTATTGGTACATGCAATGAAATCATATAATGAGTAATAAATGTAATTTCAAATGTATTTTAAAATCTATAAATAAACAGTTAAATTAAATACTAATTATTAAGTTAATATAATGATAATTTTACATTCAAATATCCCTTTTATTGGCAACATATACATTAAGACATGTTGTTTTCTATTTTATTTTTTATTTAGGGTGTAGAGTACTTTAATTAAATATATAGTGTTGGAATTAGAGCACAGCGGAAACTTACAAACTGGATAGCCAACGTTAGAAGGATCGTTCTTATCCTGATAATTTTTCATCTTTCACGAATCTTCTGATTGCAGATCGGATGCGCAGATCGAATCGGATGCGAAGAGAGTTATCAAAGTTCTCTTCTATGTCCACAATTCAAAACCCAAGAAACGAAAGTAGAAATTCAAAAAAAATGTATAGAGAATAAAAAAATAAAAGTCTCAATTTTTTCTTATATATCGTATATTTTTTTTTTTTTCGTATATAAGAAGGATTCTATTTATTGTTTTTAGCACAATATTTTAATTCCCTATTAAATATGTGATCTATCACTCTTATTTTATTAAAATTATTTAAAAATTTGAAAGAATTATAAAAATTATTTTTTCTAATGATTAAAGTTTGCTAAGTTTTTGGCTAATTATTTCTTATATATATATGCGTATAAATGCATTGGTGGCATTTTGAACTTTGATGGGACATTGGTGAAATTATAGCCTTTCGTAAGGGCATTTAAAAAATTATCCCAACAAAATTATAGTTGAGGGACTAGTTTCATAACGAACGATAGTTGAGGTGTCTACCAAACCCCCTAGTTCCAGACAACGTGGGATCTCTCTCCGCGTGAGTCGGTTTGTGTCCCCATCGTAAATCCACCGTACAACTCTTTGTCCGAAAAAGTGTAGAGACCCCTCAACTTTTCAAAAAATTTTAATTGGGATTAAGATGTTTTAGTAAAAGAAAAAAAAAAAGAAATTGGGGATCTAATAATTTTAAACCGATAAATAATGAATAACTAATCAAGAGTTTCTCAATCGAAAAAATTAAAAGCTGAGAGGTTTTTTTTCAAAAAGTTGTACAGTTAAGGGGTCTCCAGACTTTTTTTTACCTTTTCCATTTTTTTTGGAATTTCGACGGCCACGATCAGCCTACGAATGCATCGAACGGCCACGACTGCCGCTCTTCGTAGACTTATTCCTGAGAACTACACCGTAATCCTCATTTCTCTCTTTCTCACTCCTCTCTCTCTCTCTCTCTCTCTCTCTCTCTCTCTCTCTACAAAGAAACAAAGCGAAGCGAGAGCGCGCACGCGCGGGGGAGAGAGAAGGGATCGGCGGCGATGATCGGCGGCGGCGGAGGGCTCCGGCGAGGGCGCGAGCTCCTCCTCCTCCGCCGCAGCTCCTCGGGCGGCGGCGGCGCCTCTGTCGCCGCCGCCGCTGCCGATGTCGCGCTGTCGAAACCCTACCTGCGAAGCACGGTAACGCGCACCGCTCGATCCCCTCCCTTCTCTCGCTCCTCCAACTACTCCTCCACACCGTCTTCTTCTTCGACTACGACTACTGCTGCTACAACCAGTCGCAATGGGCTGGTGGTGTGGTACCTCGCCATGATCGAGTCGCGCCCCGTGCTCACGAAGAGCCTCACCGCCGGGGCCATATTCACCGCCGCCGATGCCTCCTCGCAGGTTCGCCTCCGTTTCATCGATAAAGATCGAATCTTGTGTGGGTTTCCCAAGTTGGGGTTTTGCTCTTCTAGGAGTTTGAATAGTTACAATTTGCATTTGCAAATTGGTGTTTAGGATGTGCAAACATTCCTCTGATCACTAGGAAAATTTGGGGATTTGTTGGTACCCTGCTCATTGAGAAATTGAGGCATAACCTACATAGCAAAATTTAAACTCTTTAGTAGGTTTCTCACTTTGTGGCCAATCTCAAAGTTTAGTGGATTCTATAACTCCATGCAATATGTGCCTCATTTAGGAAAGCTAGGATATTTTCTAAGGTAGGTTCTTTGATCTACATAGGAAAGCTATATTTGTTGTAATGTTTCTCTAGTTTGATGCCTAATATCAAACTTAATTAGATTATATAACTCCATACCTTAAACAACCAGCATACGCAATTTCTTACAGCATTGTGAATGTCGCCGTTTCTCATGACTTATACTCTCCATGTAGCATGAAACTTTGCTATTTGGCTAATGTCGTTGTTTGAACGGTACACAAGAAACTTCTAAGAACTAAGTGGCGCTTGATGATCAAATATCTCTTGCTATGGAATATGCAGCTTCTCTGTTCTTGTTGCCTGCGCTTGGCTCAAGTCATGCATTATCTCATGTGAAATATTCTCCATGCAGTTGCAAACTTTCCGATTAAACATAATTAGTGTAGTGCAGAAAAGGCCAAGGTTATCGGCTTCTCGTAGGATAATTGCTAAGAACCCAATCAAATTGGGCACTGCAATTTTTTTTCCCCAAAAATCACAGCATACTGATTAAAATACAATAGCTCAGTTTGAAGGTGGAGATGTTGGACATTTACCTTTGTTAAGCATATTGGTTCTCCGCTTATGTATGTGCATTGTAAAGTTCAATAAGGAAGGCTCGAAATTGAATTGAATTCGAGCTGCAGTGTTTGGTCTTGCTATGGCAAAATGCATAGCCGCTCGGAGTCAAATTATGCTAATGCTTCGTTCTTGTTCAGAATATCTGGTATAAGTACAATATCTTTATGGCTTAGCTTCTGTTTTTTACAACTCTAAAATTTGCCCTCACCTTGGGTAACTCGAGAACGCTGATTGAGATAACCAACTTTTCATCAATTAAGTATTGCGCCTTCTATTCATTCAGTTTTCATATCTGTTGTGGTGCCATTCGCAATGTTAATAGCACCATGTATCCATGCCTTTCTTAGAGGAAAATAGTATGCATCTTACTTGCTCCTTCGAACAATGTTCTGGTTTCATTACGAAATGTTTACTCTTCTACAAACTGCTTCACCTGCAAAGGTTGCTAATTTTGAAAGTAGTCTAAATTTTCCAATTTAGAAATTTCTAAACAAAGAATGAATTCCATTCTGTTAAATTAAACACGTTACCCCCGATGGATGCTTCAAATTTCTCTAGTTCTGTATGCTATAGATGTCATAAAAGCAGTGGTGCTCTCAGATAAACGGCTCTCTCTCTGACTGCGATACATTTCTTGGCAGATGATAACTCGAGCGCCCAATGATTCTCTTGATCTAATAAGAACCATGCGGATGGCTAGTTATGGAATGCTGATATCAGGACCATCATTGCATTTATGGTTTAATTTTGTGTCTAAAGTTCTTCCTAAACGAGATGTAGTCACTACTTTCATGAAGATGTTTCTTGGGCAAACCGTCTATGGACCTATAGTTACTTCAGTTTTCTTCTCGTATAATGCGGCATTACAAGGTATTATAGTTTTTCTTTGCTTCTCCTCAGTAGACTTAAAAGTTCATATTTTTTAGATATGTTTACATGTATGCCCTTCAAAATTTTCATTTCAAAAATGCCACTAGTAAATATGCTAGAAATTTGAGGATCTTTGATGCTGTGAATCCCTTTCAGAAAATTTACTTTTCATTGTTTATGTTGGTTTTATCTGTCATTAGTATATTGCTACATGCGCTGATTTTCTATTCGTGTGTCAATCATAGGTGAGACATTTCCAGAAATAATTGCCAGGTTGAAGAGGGATCTAATTCCCACGTTCAAAAGCGGCCTTGTGTACTGGCCTGTGTGCGATTTTATAACTTTCAAATTTATCCCCGTCCGTCTACAGGTAAACCATCTAACGACTGCTCAAGGTTTAAGCTTCTGCATAATGGTAGTGCTATTAAAAGGACTAATATATTCTTCAGTAAAATGCCACTTGGCAGATCCTGCTGCAGCAGAAGTAAAAACTTCCTTCTTAGGCTCATTAAAATCCTTCTTAGCAGATCATAAGTCCATTTCAAGCTCTCTGCCACCACTATAAAGCTTCCATGTTTTTCGTTTGGTAAACTTTTAAGGATGGTTCAGGTGCTATAGCACGTTTTCTCACCAGTGGCCCATGGTTTTCTTTGAGCTTAGTTGGGTCATGGTTCAGCCGTCTTTTCATAGAAACCCGAGCATTTGTTTCGACTTTCGAGTGAAGTTTAGTTCAAAATCTTACTGAAGCATGAGAAAATTCTGACCCAGATCCAATTTCTAATGAGGGGGATGGAAAATGCTATCATAGAAAACCTAAATGACAACTTCGGTCATTTAGGTTTTACGAACGAAACATGGTGCACTGATATGAAAATGAAAATGTGCTATATGCCTGGTTCGAGCTTTTCAAAATGGAGAATTTGTTCAAGAAGCCACGCCAAAAAGGCACTAAAGCTTATTATGTCATACTACTGTTGTTTCAACTTCGTGTTTTGTCTTTTCACTTCTTTGTTTTCAGCCACTGGTGAGCAATTCGTTCTCGTTTCTTTGGACCATTTACATCACATACATGGCGAGCTTAACGAAAGCGAGTGTGGAGAAGATAAGTAACGACTAAATCTACACGGTGATCGATATTAGCTAATCTCTTTTCCTTCGAAAGTAACGACTAAATCTACGCGGTGATCAATATTAGCTAATCTTTTTCCCCTTCGTTGATTTTTGCACGAAGGGCCAATATGTTGCTGTGGAATTATCATTTTTTCATTTAAAAAAAATCCTGTAGTTTCTTTTAGCACAATGTTAACAAAGGAAAATGTTGTTGTCCTTTGTGCATCTATATTTGAGAGAAGCAATAATTTGATAACTTTTTCCTTCATAGTTATTATGTAAACTTATGGTATCATAACTAGTTAAAAATGTATGAGACTCCCTCAACGGTAGCTAGAGCTGGCAATCTGGCTCATTGTTTGTGAGCCGGTTCCTATTCAAAATAAACTCTTGATCGATCGGCTTTGATTTGAATGAGCCGGAGATTGATCGATTCGTTTAATAAATTAGCAGAATACGAATTAGGAATAGCTCGCTCATGTTCGAGTCTATATATATATATATATATAGGCTCGCTCATGTTCGAGTCTATATATATATATATATATATATATATATATATATATATATATATATATATATATATATATATATATATATATATATATATATATGTATATATAAAGAGAGATAGAGAGTTAGTTCGGTTATTATGTTTGTACAAGTATCAAGTAATTGGTGCTTGTAAGTTTGCTATCGTTAGATCTATCTATTTGATTAATTTCATTCTTAGATTATTTTATTTTATCAATCACTCACTTATCCTAAGGGATTTATTATTATTCTAACTATATATTTTTTCATTCAACAATTAATAATTAAAAGCTTATAAGCACCAATAACGTACTTTTTAATTATATATATAGAGAGAGAAAAAAGTTTATATATTTTTAGAAGTACAAAATCTAGTTATATTTGTAAATTTTTATCATAGAATTTGTATTGAGATCCGCGTTAATAACATTAATGACTTGTGCTATTAATAGTATAATAATAGCTTCGGTCTATAGAGTCCGGATATTATGTTATCGATAGAAACAAATATTTTGTGCTATTAAATTTTTCATCGTTAGATCAACTCCTTTGATTATTTTTACCTGTTAGATCATACCATTTTTTCAACCATCCATTAAACTCTAGAAGCCCACTATCATTCCAACCACACTTTTTTTAATCTAAGGATTAAAAATTTAATACCACCAATGAGTTGATACTATTAATAACATTTCAGTATATATATATATATAGAGAAAGAGAGAATATATATATATAGAGAGAGAGAGGCTTGTGTGCTTAAAAGCACGAAGGCCCCGTCTCTCACATCTAACACACTCGCATGACACACACACACACTCTCTCTCGCCTTTTCTTTTCATTTGTTTTGGTTGTGCCTATTTTTTTTCCTCACCATTTTTAACTACAGATCCAAAAACACTCTCTCCCCTCCCCCTCTCTCTCTCTCACACACAGCAAAATTGAGCTACAGCTTAAGTATTTTCCCTGCGCGAGCTCCTGCGCTTGAAGGTAGCCTTCCCTGTGCGAGTCTCTTCCGATCCAGCGCTCCGACGAAGCCGAGGCCTGTGCACACCTTCGCCCACGCCTCCCCGACCTTAAAGAAACATGATGATGCCATCACATCTGTAACTTATTGTTGCTCCAAAGCAGGTCATTCTAAATTCGAAACTCACGAGAAACGACATTGACAAAATTTTGAAGGCCGAGGAGGCGTGGACGAAGGTGTGCATGGGCCTCGGCTTCGTCGAAGCGCCGGACCGGGAGAGACTCGCGCAGGAGAAACTACTTTCAAGCGCAGAAGAGAGAGATAGAGAGAGAGAGAGAAGGAGAGTGTTTTTGGATCTGTAGTAAAAAATAGAGAGAGAAAAGGCACAACAAAAAAACAAAAAACAAAACAAAAGGAGAGAGAGTGTGTGTCATCGGAGTGTGTCAGATGTGTGAGAGAGAGTGTCACGTGAGTGTGTCAGATAAAAAAGAGAAAAAGAGAGTGCGAGTCTAACACCGTGAACTTCATATCTTAACTATACTTGCACGCATCTCAAAGTTATCGCATCCAACGAATATAAACTCACAAGCATAAGAGTTTCTGTGCTTGTACAAGCATATGAGCTCTACTCTCGGGTTATTTACAGATCTAATCATACCAACAATCGTTTTTATAAAAATAGTCATCTAAAAAAAATATTTGTAAAAATAGGCTTCGTGGCGTCAGGGAAGCTAAATGCGGTGAACCATTCACTGCTTTCTTAAAAAGCGGTGAATGGTTCACCGCATTCACAAAATTTGTCATAATCCTATAAAAGCGGTGAACCATTCACCGCTTTTAAAAGCGGTAAATCATTCACCGTTTTTAAAAACGGTGAACCATTTACCGCTTTTAAATGGTGCGGGGAGAAGAAGAAAAAGGCGACGGCGGCTCTGTGCGAGGAGAAGAAGAAGAAGAGAAGAAGAAGAAGAGAAGATGAAAAGAAGAGGGTGGTGCGGGTGCGGCGGGCTCGGGGGGCTAAGTATAAGTGAATGAAAGCGGTGCACGCAGTAAACCATTCACCCCTTTTAAAAGCGGTGAACCATTTACCGCTTTCATAGGACTTAAAATTTTTTGAAAACTTATGAATGCGGTGGATGGTTCACCGCTTTTAGTAAAAAAAAATTTCAGAAGATTATTTTTACAATTATAAAAATTTATAAGATTATTTCTAAAAAAAATTCTCTACTCTCTATCTCTCTCTTTCTATATAGAGAGAGAGAAAGAGAGAGTCGAGCTACTATACTATCGATAGCACCAATTAATTGGTGCTATCAAATTTTCTACCCTTATATCAACCCCTTTGATCATTTCCAACCGTTATATTTTACTATTTTCTCAACCATTCATTAAACCCAAGGGACCTACTACCATCTTTTAACCATACATTTTTTAATCCAAAAATTAAAAATTTAATAGCACCAATAACTTGGTGCTATTAATAGCATTCTAGCCTCTATATATATATATATATATATATATATATATATATATATATATATATATATATATATATATATATATGGGGCAATTTCCTACATAACCCTAAAAATTTCCCTGTTTTCAGATTTACTCCTCTTAGAAGGCTAATATTAAAACTACCCTTCTTATGTTCCAACTTCTTTCCAAAATACTCTTGAAGTTAAACTCTGTTAGTGTACCGTTTGGAACTGCCGTTATCTGTGTGTAATTACTATTTTGCCCTTTCAAATATACCCTAAAACCTAAAATCCTAAACCCCTAAACCCTAAAACCCTAAACCCTAAACCCTAAAACCCTAAACCTTAAACCCTAAAACCCTAAAAAATCCTAAACCCTAAACCCTAAAACCCTAAACCCTAAACCCTAGAACCCTAAAAAACCCTAAATCCTAAACCCTAAACCCTAAACCCTAAAACCCTAAAAAATTCTAAACCCTAAACCCTAAATCCTAAACCCGGGCAAAATAGGTATATCTGATAGTTTTCAACTCCGATTATTATTTAACTCTAGTTTAACCCTAGTTAACTTAACAAAGAGAAACGGTAGGGGTATTTTTAATAACGGTGGAACGTATGAAGGGTATATTGGAAAGAAAAAATAAGAGGGGTAAATCAGATATTTCTTCATATTTCAGGGATACACAGGCAATTATCCCTATATATGCTAAATTACAAAAAAACCTCCTTATAAATACTCATTTTTTTCACTTTTTCTCTTTTTCTTTTAAAAATCTATATTTTATCCTTTTGAATTATAAAATATTTTTCAGGGATTAGGGTATTAATGAAAATGATAAAATGACCATTATAAAAAATTAATTTTATTTTTTTTATTTTAAAATTTTAAAAAATTTTATTTTTATTTTTTAATAAATTTAAAAAATTAACAATTTTATTTTTTAATAAATTTAAAATTTTATATTTTTTAATTTTTTTATAATTTATTAATCTACACAAATTTATACCAAATGTTTAAAATTTTTAAATTTATATATATTTTTTTATTTACAATTTTTTGAATTTTTAAAAAATTATAAATTTTCAAAAACCAATTTTTTTAATAATTTATTTTTTATATAAGTAAAATATAAATTTTAATAAATTTTATAATAAATATTTTAAATTAAATATTTAAAATCATATCAGTAAATTTTTTATCTTAAATTAAAATTTTAATCCTCTGTATTCTTCTTATTCCTATATAATTTACCAAACACAATTTTCTTTATATCCGGTATAACTTTTAAATCCAACCAAACAGAAATTTACGTTAGTTCCTGCTAATACCATAACTTATACCTATCCCCGGTATAACCAAAATTTTCTTATACCCGAACCAAACGCAGCCTTAGTAAATGGAACTGGAGCAAGAATTATTAACTTTAATAAAAAAAATTATTTAACAAACTAGAATAACTTAAAGAAAAAATAACTAAAGGCGAAAAAAATTGAAATTAATAGGCCTCCTTCAAAATCACCTAGAGCTCTCTCTCTCTCTCCTCTCCCCCCTCATACAAGAGTCTATATTAAGTTTTTGTCCTTATATATATATATATATATATATATATATATATATATATATATATATATATATATATATATATATATATATATATATATATATATATACTTAAAATTTCTAAAAAAAAAAAATTAAATTATAAAATGAGATGTAAAATTCACATCTTTTTTTGGGTGTAGAGATAGCATTTCTTTTTTCAAAAAAATGCGACCTCATTAACAGCAACCTAAATAACAATAATTAAACCAGCCAACTCTATGAAATATTTAACTCTGAAGTTTCCAGGATAACAGCCAACTCCCCTAAACAGTAGTTGTTAAAATTTTCTCTTCTTGGAAAGGAAAAACAAAGTGAAAAAAGACTAATAATAATACTAAGTTCTTGGTTTTTATTGCCATACAGTAAGAATACTGTAAAAGTAACATTTTGAACAATCCGCTGTTTACAGGCATACTCTTACCTTATAGAAAAAGAAAAGATGTCCACAAATGTTTAGCTTTTCCTGCATTATTAGAAATTACACTCTTTGCTTTTAAAACCATCATTTTACCTATTGAATTTGGTGTTTATCTGAACCTAATGGAAGTTTTCAAGCATCATTTTATGTGGCAATGGATGCAGAATTGCTTTCCAAGCAGCAACAAAAAAGGAAATCATACTAACACCTAGGAGTAATCAAACAAAATTTACATGATCTCTAACGTACTCGCTTTACAAATTCAAGACCGATTTACCTGATACTATACCTGTGAGATCAATTTTAAGGAGGTGGAGGCAATACTTTCGGCTTCCGTTTGACTTCGACTTCATCCACATTCCGCACGAAGATTGAATCGGGTTCATGACTGCAAGACGAAGGGGTCACTAAGTAATTCGTTACTGTATTCAAGTAGAGGGGTCGAGAAATTTAGGGCTTGTTTAGCAGGAGCTTTCGCGGCAGTGCTGTTTGTGTAAAATATGTGATAGTCCAAGTTGTATCTTAATATTGCAACTTGGTCCCTATACTTATGCCTGGAACACTTGGTGCTTAAACTTTTACATATATTGCACTGAGGATCCTATAACTATTATGAAATTCTAAATTTTTTTTCTGAAAAATGATTTTTGTCTCATTCTATAAAAAGGATCAGTTAGATTAGCTAAATAGGTCAAAACGAGTCATTTTACAACAAAAATTTGATGCATGTTACGTTTTTCTTTTAGTTGTTAGGGACTAAATTGTGATATATTTGAAAGTTAAGGCATTAAAATGCTTTAGTGAAAAATAAAAGGACCAAGTCACAATAACTAGATTTTACAGGGACTATCCATAAATTTACCAATTTTTAGATAATAACCTCGCAATTCATTGCAATAGAAGCGGAAACTTCAATTTCGAGCTTTTGTTTATGAATCTAGAAGCTCATTTCAGTTTTGCCGCAGAAAAAATTCTAGACTACCATTTAACTTTCCAAACTCTTGACTACTGCTCAGTGTAGAGAAGCAAATTCCAAAAGCTCTAACCGAAACAAGCACTGATTTCATAAGATGTATAGTAAAACATGTGATGCTTACGGTATATCTCCGTCCTCGAAGGTGTAGCTTGACGCCACAGCAAGAAGCTGGCCGTCTCTGTTGAAAGATAGTGCTGCTATGCTTGATGGATATCTCGCATACTGTAGGAGAAAAAGAAAGACATTTTAATCCTTGCGAACTTCTTGATGTATATACGTGGAAGTATTTACTGTTAATAACAAGTATCACCTGATATAATCTTTTCTTGTTGTTTCCATCCCATACATTCACATATCCATCACATCCACCAGTTGCAAATGTCCCATAGCTGCAACAAATACGTTTTTTGAATGATCAACCGTCCGTAGTGCAAATGACAAAGGGCTTGGTAGTTGATACCCGTGACCTGAGTTCGAAGCCTAATTGCTTCACATTTTCAGCTAAATTTATTTTAAAAATAAACGAAGCGGGTAGCATGCTACCTTTCTCTCAAAAAAAAAAAAATACGTTTTTTGAATGCAAGAGAGAGGGAGAGAGAGCTCACATTGGATGGAATGCAATGGTGTTCACTGGATAAACTGTTTCGTATTTACCGTCAAATATTCGATGGCATCTAAACACAAACCTGGATGTCACTGACACTAAGTAAATGAGAGTGGACTATGAACAATATCTGTTGCAATCACATGTATAGCTCATACAGAGTTGCCAATGCAAAATCTTAGATTTATTTTCTTGTTGGGCAATACAAAAGCCAAAGACAGATTTATTTGACCCAATGGAGAAACAAGACGTTCTTTGAAAGTTAATCCTGTTTATAAGATTCTAAAAAAGAAAATAAAAGTATGATTAACAGAGTGCCCTACCAATAACGAGTATCCAAATCGCAATTTTTATACAAGCAGTGGCTATAACCTCAATTTTTTTCTACTCTAGAAAGTGGTTCTTTTGGAAAATTGAGAACTACCAGAACTTTCCTTCATGAATAGCTGCACTTTGTTGCAATAATTTGACCGACTATTCTTTCTTGTACTATTCTAAACTTATCCAATGCCATAATAGAAAAAATTAGTATAATTAAACTACTTAGACGATACATTCCAGAAAACAGCATTAAAAATGATTATAACATGGATTGATTAACAGCTTTCTTTCTTTTGTCAGGAGGAGCTTTAAGTCGAATTAAGTTTGTTATTATCAATTAGTAATAGATTAGTAGGGATACATCATTTTGGTCGCTAATATCTCAACAAAAAAAAATAAAATGAAATGATTGTTTTAGCAATTTTCCTAAACAACCTCTTTCACTCAATCTCATAGAAGTTGCTTCTTAATGTTGCTGCAATATTAGTCGCTTCTTGATGCCAATATATTAGTATTTCTAGCAACAAATAAGAAAAGAAAAGACATACCTCTTAGCTTGAGCAGCCTCAGACAAATCAAAGAACTCCAAAGCAACCCGTCCTTCCACTGAACTAAGAGCGAAACCTGAATAAAATAGCAATCAGGTGACAAATATATTCTTAATAATAGCAGCATATCACGATGCCTGAAAATAAGAAATTGGGAAAGAAATAAACACAGGTTATGCATGACAGATACAAAGTTAAGTTTTGGCCATTCCTGTGGATATTGAAACTACTATTAGATTAACTACACAATTACTGATTCAGGCGTATTTTGATTTTAGAATATCTCCAATCCTTCCTACAAGCAAAGAATGAAGATTGTGGTATCAATACTAGCATGAAACTCTAGTCTGGAAGGACTATTCGTTTGGAATTATCAAAAGCCAAAACTTGACAGGGAATGATCGTTTAATAAGCTATGTTTGTGTACTGAACTATCTCATTTTTCATACAATAGCAACTAGAACTAACTGCACACGATGAATCAGCATATAGTGCATAAAGTGTTCAAGGAAAAACTAACATCGTTTGAGTTACAATTCCCCTGACAGCTTCTTGCGGTAGCAAAAGAAAGAAGCTCCAAATAGAAGCTTCAACTTTTGTAGGCCAGAAGCTTATTTAGGCTTCCCAGTACAGCAAAGGTTTTGAAAGTCTAGTTTGCCAAAAGCCCAACAGCCACTTCTCACAAGAGAGAAGATCTTCAAGAAGCCAGGCCAAACAGGCAAATAATTTAGTTATTCACCACGTTAGATATAATCATCAATCTCCACTTCTACGTATGCATTCTTACTATCATGGAGCCGGCCTGTAGATGTTCTCGTAAAACACCGAATCCAACAATATCAGTGTTCTCACTGCTTTCATGTTAACCAAATCAAAGAAATTATAAAAAATAAAGTGTTAAGGGTATACACGCAAATCATAATTTTTGAGGGTTACATAAATTAGTACAGGTACTTCAAAGGGTATGTATAAAAAGAAACCATGCAAAATAAAAAAAAGCTAAATTCTTGCCAAAACTATCAAACAATTTAGAAAGAAAAGAAAAAGATAACATAAAAATCATTTTTTCATATAGTTGATTACCTGTCCCATCAGGGTAACATCGAACACATCTTGTTTGGTACTTCAGAGAAGATTCTCTCTTTTGCTCAGGTTGGGACATATTTCGCAAGTCATAGACATTCACATGTCTTCTTGCTGTTGCAACCACTAAGCGATAATTGACAAGAGAGAGAGAGTAAACACGCTCAGGCTGTGGATATGTCCCAACAAGGGTTTGCTCCGGTCCACTCGCACCTCTTTGATCCCAGAACTTGAGCGTCTTGTCCCAACTGCCTGTGATTAACTGACCTGTGATAATATATATACATATTACGTCTTAAGACCACAGACTGCCTAACAATTCCTGTGATAATATAAATCAACTGCATAATTATGTCTCTTATAATTTATTGTATGTAATGCATAAGATTGCTATATTAGACCAAATATCAAGCACTTCTTATATAAGAAGCTTGGATTAGGTATTGGCTGAACCTATAATTCCAAGAAAAAATGTTGATCCTACCTATAAATCATCGTTACCTTACTATGAGCATCCAGTAAGTTCATTTAGATTCAACTGTCTTGAAGCATTCTACACAAGAAGTGAAACCCTTCATAATTCTCACCCACTAGTTGGACTTCGACATTTAGCATATAAAACAAAAAAAAATTAGTGCTGTTAATATGAATGCATAAACTTGAGAAACAATCTTGATACAGAATAAACCAATATCTCACAGCAGCTGGGTATACAAGCATAGTAACCTGAAGCATAAGAGTACTCCACACAGCGAACAGGAGCATCATGCCTCCCCAGTATATCCACCTCGCCAGAACTAAAGACAAGCCTGAAGGTAATAGTTGTTAGAAGCACCAAAGTTATTAAACTTTCCAACAATAAAATAAAACAAAAAACAACAATGATTATTATACAGGTAGAACTACAAGGTTAGACAATATCAGATTTAGGCAAATATATTTCAATGAAATTCTCGTCTTATCATGAGAAATGACGCAAAAGAAGTACCTGCGGCAGAACCAGAAGCAGCAGCAAATTAGATCAAGCTAGTTTCACATTGTCTAAAGCAGGATTTAGCAACTTTATTAATTAGGACAAAAAGTGCATCACTGAAATCCAAACTAACAGAAAATTATACCTTTATACTCTATTTTTGAGATTTGACATATGGCGAAGAGGTAGTAACTTAGTAGCTTAAATCTTTTTCATCAGGCATCAAACAACGCTCTCAGGAGTTTGAATCGTCTGTCAGCCAGTAAGTATTTTGAGTCTTCTCTAGTTTTATACAAGTGTAATCATCTCTACTTAGTTGACCAAGTGATCTCAAATATTCATTTCTAATCTACTTTCTTTCGTCACTGTTATAGTTGCAAGATGCATAACTATTAGGTTCTTCATGCTCATCAGAATTGGTACGAAAGAGTTCTTCCACCTTATCTAGGTGAAAGTTGGAAGGCTGGGAAACCTTAATACATGCAAGTACAAAATGTTTTCATGGTTGATTTATGAAGTGTAGCTTTCAATGTAGTAAATGAACGAGAACTAAAAATGAAATCCCATTATCTTAAAACTCATTAGTTTTCTGATTGTGGATTATCAATTGCTGTGTCTATTTTCATAATAGTTAGATAGTTTCCGCATAAGAACTTTGCATTAGAATATTCCAATATTTTTTTGTAAGAAAATGAATAATATGATATTAACCAGCATTTTCCAGCAACGAGGTGAGGAGGATTCAGAAATATTATGAAAAAGAACAACACTAACGCATACACAGGAGCAGTCATGAGTCATAATTACCATTTTATAATCTCAAAGGCTTTTTTTTTTCTACGAAGGTTTCAGAAAAGTACAAAAGAGCTCCCTAAAAATAAGATAACAATGTGTAGCCCAACCAGGTCGAAGGGCCACTCTACCCCAAAAAATAGCCAAATCCAAACATGGAACCTCATACCAAATGAAGGGTCCATACAAAAACATATATGTGAATAAAAAACCAATCCAGCTTAGAGTTATACGATGCGGAAAAACCAGGTCATTTTACCCAACTTCCTATTGCAGTTCAAATATTAAGTGAATAGTGCAACTACCATACCGTTGTTGATTTTCACTACTCTTAGCTTTAAATTGCCCATCTTAGAAAATAAGATGTATCGTTAAATTGCAATTTTTATTAATTAGTGAGGAAGTTCGTTGAAAGTCAATATAGACTAGTTATATTTTTATTTAAAATTAAGTTCAATATCAGGTCAAACAGGGTTGGGTCTAGCATTTGCTTCCAAACTGGGTCGGTTTCGGACATATGAGACACCGAAATCTGGAAAGTAAAGATCAAATGCAGCAGATGATTGTTAATGTTAACCAACATCTAACCAAAACACAACATAGCCCTAGACTGAAATTTTTGCCAGCCTTTCGTAGACTAACCCAATACTATGTAACAAACTCTAAAAACATCCAGCTATCGTAGTTCCAGCTGATCTCTCCACCACTGTACCATTATAATACAATCATTGCATCAGTACTTCTTTGTCAAATTTAAATAAACAAAAAGTGGAATGAACATGTAGAGCATGTATCTACACTATATTCCAAGGTGAAGAACGTCAACCAGCTGCAAATCATCGCTGGTTCACGCACTATATTACATCACAAATAAACTCGAGAGATTTTTGATGACTAGGATACAAATGCAAGTCTAATCAACCAGTTGGTATCACATTTGAGGTTCATCATATGATGAATCAAATAAAAGGAAGAGAAAGCATTCACCTGCGGACTCTGCAATCGGCACAAGCACTGAACCCAGAGGAATCACCATGAAAGCAGCAATCAAGAACGGGTCCACCATGCTTGAACTCCCCCTTAAGGACATTAGCACGCACATCATAGAGTCGAACCGTCTGAACCAACAAAGATCCCATTTAGTAGTGTATTGGCGATAAGAAGATGGTGAATAATTTTCACAGACTTCATAGGGGATTGCCTGGGCACCTGGGGCTGATCATCCAGGCAATCCTTGCCTAGACTGGCCGACCCATGTGATAGTGACTCAAATTTTGGGCAGTAGCATTGGCGACGAGGGACCAGTTGGGCCCCAGACAATACAGCCCCATTCAAATTGGTCACTCAAACAAATAAAAGTGATTAAATGGTTTGCTTTGTGATCTGAGATGTTTTTCATGCCTTATATTAGGTAGTTAGCATTGGAGATTAAACACTAGACATTATATTAGATGGTTGAAAATTATGCTATCTAGTTATTTCTTCATCTAGTCTTCTAAGAGGTTAAAGAGTTAAGATTCACTTCAAAGAAGAACCACACTGATTCAAACCAGAACACACCTAAAATGAATCTGAAGCTCTATTTTGAGCTCCGACAAAATAGAGCGTTAGAAATTATGTTATTTCCTCATCTATTTTGAACGAATACTAGACATTATACTAGATTTATGTTATCTAGTTGTTTCTTCCTCTATTCTTCTAAGAGATTCAGAGTTCAGATTCACTTCAGCGAAGAACAGTACTGATTTAAGCCAGAACACATCTAAAACGAATCCGATGCTCTGTTTTGAGCTACGAGCACTTGCTTTTTGACAAACGTGCAACAATTTCATGCACAACTCAATCTAAGTAGAGCACAAGAAAGATCCTCGCACCGTCTCCATAAACCTACAGGTGATCTCATCATCGCCTAGGATTATCCAAGCGTTCAGGGTATGTGAAGAGAGAGAGAGAGAGAGAGAGAGAGAGAGAGAGAGGAGAGAGAGAGAGAGAGAGAGAGAGAGAGAGAGAGAGAGAGAGAGAGAGAGAGAGAGAGAGTACCCTGTCCCAGGAGGAGACGATGAGGTCGTCGCTTTGGGTGGAGAAGCGGAGGTTGGAGATGCCATCGGAGGGGGGATCGGAGAGCTCCCTCCCGCCGACGAGGGGAGGCGGAGGAGGTGGGGCGGCGCCGCTCATGGCGGAGGAGGAGGAGGGAGCGGCGATGGTTAGGGTTTTGGGGAGGGAGAGAGAGAGAGAGGGAGAGGGAGGAAGAGGAGGGAGGAAGAGGAGGGAGAGTTAGAAGTTCGAGAAGAAACTGGCAAATTTATAGTTGTTGGGGGGGGAAGAGTGCGGGAAGAGAGAGAGAGAGAGAGAAAGGGCGGACGACGGAGTTTCAAAGTTTGTGAGCTTTTTCTTTTATATTTTTTATTTATTTATTTTAAAGTTAGTTTTTTTTATAATAATAAAGTAAAAGTGTACCTATCTTGTTTGAACCATAAATTATTTTGAAGCACTATCAAATTTTTTAAAATTTTAATTTTACTATTTAACTTTATAAATTTATTTGATTCAAATTAATCAATGCCACTTTAATTTTAAAATTTGAATGCGTCATTTAAATTTTACAAATTTAATTAGTATATTTTATATAATTCTCACAAATATAAATTTATTTAAATTAAAAATTAATTTAAATTTAAAGTTGCAGCATTATAAAAAAAAAAAATTCAAATTAGATAAATTAAAAAATTAGATAATAATTTAAAATTTTAAAAGATTGGATAGTAAATTTAGAATGAGTTATATATATTTTAACCTTATAACAATTACAAAAAAAACATATATATTAAAGAAATTCACAAGTGCTAAAGTTTATTTCAGTTGTAAAAAGCACATCGGCTTTCCACTTTAAAAATAAAACAAACTTGCATATCTAAAATAATAAAATAATAATAATAATAATAATAATAATAATAATAATAATAATATGGTCCCCATACCTAAGTGGTCTTCACACTTGTATATCTAAAATAACAAAATAATCAAACTCATAAACATATAGCACAAATATATATATATATATATATATATATATATATATATATATATATAGAGAGAGAGAGAGAGAGAGAGAGAGAGAAAAAAATAAAAAATAAAAAATTAATTATATATAATTCTCTGTAAATATATCAAATAACAAATATATTTTTATACAACTCAGCTTTTTATATTTATTTTTTAAAAAATACTAAGTTATTTATATATATCTTTATCGTGAATGTTCGTTAGAAAAATATAATTAGCCATAGATTAAATACTTAGCCTTGGTAAATTAATGAGTTAAATTTATTTTTTTATCTTTTCAAGATATTTTTGTATTATTCTAATAATTGAGCTTTTGAAGGAATATATTTAAAAAAAGCAAAATTATTATTTTACTTATATTATTTTAAAAAAATAATAATAAGCTAACAGTAACATACTATAGAAATATATATAAATAATTTAATTTTTTTAAAAAAATAAATATAAAAAATTAAATTTTGTAGGAATATATTTGCTATTCGACGTATTTACAAAGAGCTGTATAAAAATAATTATAAAATAAAAGAGTCATGCTCCTAAACATTACATAAATCTTAATCTTTAAATTATTGGAAATGGACGGCTGCGATTAATTTCTATAAATAGGTGACCTGTTAAGGCTGCGTTTGGATAGGGGGATAAGGGCGGAATACCCCCCTTATCCCCCTATCCATACCCAAACGGGGATGGAGTTGATTAGAACCCGGATTCCACCCAACCCGGGATAGTGGGTATGGACGGTGGAATCCGAATTCCAGGAAATGGGTGGAATTCGGATTCCACCCAATGTGGCGCGGGGTTCGAGGAGAGCTGCTGTCTTCTTCTCCCCATCCTTGCTTTATCTCCGATCTCCTTCTTCTCCCCATACCCACTATACTCTCCGATCTCCTTCTTCTCCGATCTCCTTCCCCGATCTCCTTCTTCTCCGATCTCCTTCTCCGATCTCCTTCTCCGCGCCACGCCCCTCTGCGCACCTCTCCACGCCCCTCTGCGGCCCCTCTGCGCCCCTCTCCGCGCCCCTCTACGCACCTCTCCGCGCCCCGCTGCGACCCCTCTGCGACCCCGCTGCGACCCCTCTGCGCCCCTCTCCGCGCCCCTCTGCGCCCCTCTGCGACCCCTCAGCGCCCCTCTCCGCGCCCCTCTACGCCCCTCTACGCCCCTCTGCGACCCCTCTCCGCGCCCCGCGGCGACCCCTCTGCGCCCCTCTGCGACCCCTCAGCACCCCTCTCCGCGCCCCTCTACGCCCCTCTGCGCCCCTCTCCGAGCCCCTCTGCGACCCCTCAGCGCCCCTCTCCGCGCCCCTCTACGCCCCTCTGCGCCCCTCTGCGACACCTCAGCGCCCCTCTGCGCCCCTCTCCCGCGCCCCTCTGCGACCCCTCTGCGCCCCTCTGCGACACCTCAGCGCCCCTCTGCGCCCCTCTCCGCGCCCCTCTGCGACCCCTCTGCGCCCCTCTGCGACACCTCAGCGCCCCTCTCCGCGCCCCTCTACGCCCCTCTGCGGCCCTCTCCGCGCCCCTCTGCGGCCCCTATCCGCACCGCGACCCTCTGCGGCACCTCACCGCGCCGCGGCCCCTCTGCGGCCCCTCTGCGACCCCTCTGCGACCCCGCTGCGACCCCTCTGCGCCCCTCTCCGCGCCCCTCTGCGACCCCTCTCCGCGCCCCGCGGCGACCCCTCTGCGCCCCTCTCCGCGCCCCTCTGCGCCCCTCTCCGCGCCCCTCTGCGACCCCTCTGCGCCCCTCTGCGACACCTCAGCGCCCCTCTCCGCGCCCCTCTACGCCCCTCTGCGCCCCTCTGCGGCCCCTCTACGCCCCTCTGCGCCCCTCTCCGCGCCCCTCTGCGGCCCCTCTGCGGCCCCTATCCGCACCGCGTCCCTCTGCGGCACCTCACCGCGCCGCGGCCCCTCTGCGGCAACCTCTCCGCTGCGTCCCCTCGCCGCGTCGCCACCCCCTCTGCGGCCCCTCTTGCTTCTTAACAGGTTGTGATTCTTTATCACAAAGGTATGCCCCCTATCAGTGCCTTATTCAGTGCTTTGATTCTTCATGTTTTAATGTTGATGGCATAATGTGTGCATGTCATTGCCATAATATGTGCTGGTTCTCATGTTATTGCCTATTTGGTAGATTTGCCTGTGAGGACTGTGTTCCAATGTTGTTGCATTTCATCGCCATAAAATATGGTTGGGCGTTGGTTGACACCTTGTTGCGAGCATATGTGATGTTTGTGTGTATGATGCCTATTCCCTGTTGGCATTTTGTATGACAAGTGTGAGTATGCAGCCTATCCCCTGTAGCTTCAGATATGGACGATGATGATGATTGCCATAGGTATTTGATGGAATGGCATGTATTTACTGCACCCCCATACCAATTGGCAATCAATTGAGTCAAAAAATATTTTATATAATCATTTAAAAACAGGTGATAGGCATTATACACACGAACAACACATAATTGCAACATGTTGACAACCAGCACACATTATGCCAACAACCTGGCAACAGGGTTTCCACCAGCACAAATCAAACTGGGCATACAAATATTAGGGAAAAATTGTCTGTGTTGGACAATTGCGAATATTAATAAGGACGATGATGACGATTGCCACAAGTATCAGATGGACGGCCACTGGCTTATAAAGCCAATGCTACCCCATACTATGTGGCAATCAAGTGAGTCCAATACTTAATTACAATTTCCCTCTATTTCTACTTTATTTATTACTATCAATGTGCCTTCAAATACATTATATAACTCTTATTCCAGATGCGTCCCTTCAAGAAACACGGTAAGCATCAAGCAAGAAAAAGTGTGGCTTTCGACCCACTTTCTAATTTCGTAGCATCTGAGGAGGGTCCTTGTGGGCAGCGTGCCCAACCTCAGACCCGAACACATAATTGGAGTGATACTATGGACACAATATTCATGTCTTTGCTCATTGAAGAGCATACACTAGGGAATTATGTGAATGGGTCGTTCACTACAGTAGCGTGGGTTCGAATCAATGCGGCATTCAATGCTAGGACCAATTTACAACTCAAGAAGGACCAATTAAAAAATCGGCTAAAAGTTTTAAAACGGACATTCACTCTGTATAACTATTTAGCCAACAAGAGTGGATGGGGTTGGGATTGTATCCACAATATCCCGACACCTGGAGATCCAACCGACTGGGATGATGTGATAGCGGTATTGACCCTATCTTGTAAATCAAAAAATTTGTTCGACACAATTGTTTCGCGTAATATATGAATAATTGACATTATACATATCTTATTCCTATTCAACAGGGAAATCCATCATATGCAAGATGTCGAGATAGGCCATTTCCGCTATATAAGGATCTAGAATTCTTGACAGAAAAAACCACGGCCACTGGCAGATATGGATTTGCATCCAGTATGCCTGCAGCCCAAACTGTTGAGAGTTCATCCTCATCGTCCCCTGGTGAGGATGATACAAATCTTGGAATAAGAATGTCGGGTTTTAATATCTCACAAAATCCATTTGAAGCAGGTGCTTCTGCAGCCCCTCAATATGCACATACAGGGGCGACACAAACCTCCGACTACCCAACTTCAACTCCTGACATCCCCAATGTCGGAGGTACTGCAAGCGGGAGCGGGCATAGCTCAGGAAGCAAACGACCACGCTCTCCACCACCTACAAACCCTCAACCCAAACCTACCGCGTCCTCTGGGGGACGCCGCCGCAAACCAGAAGCCAGTATTAGTGTATTATCTGAACTTGTTGATCTAGGCAAGCAAAAACTTGAACTGGCACGTGAAATGTATCAATATGAAAAGGACTGCAAAAGTAGTATTCCAACAATTTCCATTTGCATGAGCCGAGTCTATGCGATGCCAGGCATGACTACAGAAAAAGCACTGTATGTCGGGGATGCACTCAAAGATCTTAATAATCGTGAACTATTTATGACAATGAACGACGAGATGGCAATAGCGTGGGTTGAGCGTCAAGTGTCAATGCAATCGTCTGTATATAGGCCATTTTTTCCTGGACATTAGTTTTTGTTTTTAATGTGTATGACTTTGTTTGAATGCAGTTAGATTTACTTTTGAATCATCATGTAATATGCTCATAAGACATTTCAATTATGTTTGAATGCTGTTAGATTTACCTTTGAATCATCATGTAATATGCTCATAAGACATTTCAATTATGTTTGAATGATGTTAGATGTTCTCTTTAATCATCGACTATATTAACAAGCATGCTTGAATTATTGTTATATTACAACGTCATATGTTGCGCTTGTCAATGTTCAATATATATTGTACTTACAGCATTAATGGGTGATACGAGTCATCGTCATGTGTTTTCCTCCAAAATCAATACCATAATAAGGGAGCTTTTAGATGATGATGACGACTATTGGGATGAGGTATTAGCGATGTTGGTGGAGCAAGGTTACTTTACATCTACCCAAACTGTCGATAAGCAACCGTGTCGAACCCGCCCATTCACAGGGCACCAGGTGATATGTGATATATTGAATGGCCATCCTGACCGTGGGTACGACCAGTTTCGAATGCGAACAACGACTTTCATCGCACTTCGCGATGAGCTAGTCCAAAAGGGATTGTTACAAAACACACGCAATTTGACAATTGAGGAACAGTTGGGAATTTTTATGTTTTGTGTTGGACATGGGGTGGCTAATAGGGTAATGGCTGAAACATTTCAACATTCGGGTGAAACTATAAGTCGACATTTCAACAATGTGCTTCGGGCAATTGTGACGTTGAAAGACGATTACATAACATTTCCGGCGAATAATGTGCCGGTGCATGCCCGGATTAGAGATAATGTCAATTTTCACCCATTCAAGGTATGTATGCTTTTAGATTTTTTAGTTCACTTATTTATATGTCACCAGTGTTCATTATAATAATTGCCTGCATGTTGTTTCATGTTTATTGCCAGAATGCAATTGGTGCAATAGATGGGTCACATCTTCCGGTGGTTGTCAGCAAGAGCAAGCAACCGAGATTCCGGAATCGCAAAGGATTTACTTCGCAAAACATGATGGCTGCAGTATCCTTTGACCACGACTTTCTATTTGTCTGCACTGGTTGGGAGGGATCTGCATCTGACATGAGAGTACTCCGATGGGCATGCGAAACTGGAGGATTCACTGTGCCTGAAGGTATATTGTACACATCAATTTTTATTTTGCAAATTTTTATTGATGGGGAATATAGATTTTAACATTGTAAATGTTGTGTAAAATTTATAGGCAAATATTATTTGGTAGATTCTGGCTATGCAAATACACACAGATTTCTTGCACCATATCGGGGGGAGCGTTACCATATTAGCCAATTTGAGGGAAGCACACGAGGTCGCACTCATCGAAGTCCGCGCGACCTATATAACCATCGACATGCACAGTTGAGAAATGTGGTGGAGAAAACATTCGGTATTTTAAAAAAACGGTTCAAGATCTTGACTGTTGCAACACCCTTTCCATATAAAGTCCAATGCCAGATTGCGATGGCATGTTGTGTTTTACATAATTTTATTCGACGACACTCTGGTGCGGATGCCATATTTAACGATGTGATGGAGGAAGAAACAAATGTAGAATTAGATGTCGAGGAAACGGTTCATAGTGTTGGTACTACAGAGTCACAAAGAGGCGACGCGGTGCGCACAATTATAACAGACGAGTTATGGAATAATCGCAGTTAGTTATATATTTGATTGCAATGTAAGAAATGTGTAATATATTTGATTGTATGATTACAATGTGTTTGTAAATTTATGTATGAATTCTTGTATGTAAAGGACTTTTCTGATGTGTATTGAACTGAATTATGCGGCATTCAATGGGATTGTAAATGACTTATTATTTTCTGATCTTTATTCATAATGGACTGAATTTTATGTGATTTAATCTGCTAAATATTATGTTTGTCCAATAATTGGGGGAATTTTTATTACTGTAACGTCATTATTTCACACATTTGTTTGATTCGTTATTTACTTGATATCTGGTCATGACATTCTGTTTTACTGTTATTTAACATCCAGATAGTTATTATTACTGCTTGAATTTTTTTCAAATTTTTTACTCACTATTTCACCATTTATGAGTAATTTTAAAGAAGATTCTTTTAATACTGACTATTTCTGTAAAATTATTATTTAAATTTTTATTTTAAAAATTCTATCCTTGTCAGTTTTTTTTATTTGCCCTCAAGTTAAAAATAAAATAGATAGTTTAAATATTTTTAATTTTTGAATTTAATGTGAGATAATTTAAAAAGATGTTAAGAGCAAATATATTTTTAAATAATAAAAATAAAAAATATATAAAAAATATATTTAAAATAAAAAATATATAAATAGTATTGAGAGATAAATAGGATATTATCCCACATAGTACTCTATTAATAAGACCCACTTCAAAATGAAACTTTTTTAACATAAGCCCCTCTCTCTCTCTCTATCTCTCTCTCTCTCTCTCTCTACATTTCGACTTTTCGAGTGCTCTCGCGAACTCTTTTTTTTTTTTAATTTTTTTTTTTTTTGGGTTCGTGGGAGAGGGGTTTGGAAATGGCGAAATGCGAGGAATTGGCTCAAATTTTGAGCCCATTTTTCCACCATCTACAGAGAATGGAGACCATTTTTCCACCATTTTTCCACAATCAAACATTTTAAATATTTTAATATGTAATTTTTTATAATTTTTTAGTATTTTTTTTATTTATTATAGATTTTAAAATATTTTTTACAAATTTAAATAATATTTTAAATTTATTATTAGGTTGATTAATATAATAAAATATTTTATTTATATAATATATCATAAAGGGCAAAATAGTCAATACACAAATTTATCACTTATCAATTCTTCTTATTCCTCTATACTCAACCAAACACAATTTTTACCAATTCTTCCTATTCTCCTTATTCCTATATAATTTACCAAACACAATTTACTTTAATTCCGGTATAACTCATAAAACGAACCAAACGCAAATTTACACCAATTCCTGCTAATACCAGAATCTGTACCTATCCCCGATATAACAAATTTTTTCTAATCCCCGATCCAAACGCTACCTTATTGTTCTCATCGATATAGATCATCGGTATCGATAGCGGGATTTTTTTTTGTCATTACATTAAATTAACAATATGGGTATTTTTGTAAATTCTCATTCTCCCAATATCATTAATTCAAGTTAAATTCAGATATTTGGACTTAACGTGTTATTTAAATTCAGATTTATAGACTTAGGGCAATAAAAAGTGTATTTTTATAGTGTCGTTATTTTTATGAATTTAATATGTTATTTAACCAAAAAAAAAATTTTTATTTTAAAAACAATTTGAAGTAATAATAGCGCAAATTAAATTCAAATATATAATTTGAATTTAACTTTTAAAAATAGAAATTTTATATTTAAATAATTAATAAATTTTTTTTTTAACCATTAGATAAATTAAAATTTAAATTTGATTATTATTTTTGAACTTTAATACTATTTTAATATTAAATTAACAATTTAAATTTAATTTTAAAAAATAAGTAAAAGTTGGGTTTATAAGTAGAATATAAACTACATTTATTTTTAGGCTAAATTACAGAAAATCTTTCCCTAATATTTCGATTTTTCATTTTGCCCCCCTGTCTTTTAAAAGCCTACATTTTGTCCCCTCATAATTACCGAATTGTCTTTAGGGGGCAACGGCGTTAACGGATGAGATAAATTGACGAAAATGCCCTTACCTTATATTGGAGAGAATGTATTTTAGTTTATTTTCTGCCATTTTTAAGGGTATTTTAGATATATCTAATCATATTTTTTTAAAAAATGACGGTTCACTCACGGAATGGTGACGGCGGAGAGTAAATGTATATTTCGGTAATTATGAGGGGGCAAAATATAGGCTTTTAAAAGACATGAAGGCAAAATAAAAAAACGAAATATTACAAAAAAATTTTCTATAATTTAGTCTTATTTTTAACCAATCTCCACTATTGGCACCAACGTAATTATTTTTGCATTTAGATCGATAAATCGATGAACTGAAGCGAGAAGAAAAGATATATGTTCGGCGATTGTGAAGAAATACATGAAAAAAAAAAAAACAATTTGGAGGGGTCATTTAAAGATAATTTTATTGTTAAAATATTAAGCTTAAAATACAAAAAAAAATTATTTTTTAAAAATTACGGTGTTAATGAAGATGGTGAAATGATCATATTATTCTTACTTATTTTATAAAAAAAGAAAAAAATTAATTTTTAATGTATTTCTGTCATTTTATTGATATTTTTCGGTATAAATTATAAGAAATTGACGGAATGGATCAACTGATCAATTTGAATTTTTTAGAGGATAAAATATAAATTTTTAAAAGTCAGAAGAAAAGTGAAAAAATAAATTTTTACATTAAGATTTTATGTAATTTAGTCAAATATTTTAATTAATAAAAATTAGGGGCAGTATAGAGAGTTTGGCTTAAATACAGGTAGCCAACGAGTTTTATTGTCATTCATTTATTTTTTAGGATGGAACTTTTAAAATGACGATCAACACTGTTAAATATAATTTTGTCTATTTAAATTATTTAAAAATTAAATTTCATATTTTTTTAATATTTTTTTCTTACCCATGGAGTGATATAAAAATAAATCGTTGAAAATAAATATCTTTCAAAAAATAATAATAGAAATCTTGTAATCAAGATTGAAAGCATAAATTTTATTTTAAATAGTTTTTTAAAAAAATTAATCAAAATTTAATTAATTTAATTTTTTTTGCACTGTTAAACGAGTAAAAAATTCATATTTATCATTAAAATTATAAATTTTACAAATTATTAGATTAATAATATCGAAAAAAATTAAAATTTAATTTCTAAATATTTATAGTAATTTAAATTATATTCAACAATACTGATCGTCAATTTGAAAATTACCAACAAAAATAAATAAGTGGTAATAAAATTTATTTACTGCCGATCGCATTCTAGCTCAACTAGCTAATATATAAAACTAACAGATGTATAATAATTATTTTTTGTATAGAGAGTTAAAATATGAATTTTATGTTAAGTTTATAATTCTACTTTTTTTTAGAAATATTGTAATTTGCTTCGTCCACAATAATGACGTAGCTAAGTACAGAAAAAAAAATAAAAAATTAATTTTTATCCTTTTATTTACTAATATAAAAAATTTAATAAAATAAATTTAAAATAATAATAATAAATAATTTTTAATAAACTACAGTTTCTTTTTCAATCTAAAAATCAAACATGCCCGACCGAAACTATAATATCATCCGACGAATCTGAGCCGTCGAAAATAAAACCGACGATCAGCGAGTGCTTTCGTGGGTGCTTCCAAAGTGGGACTTCACATCATAGCCCTCCGATCTTCATCGGACCGCTGACGTTTCTCTCTATCTCCACTCTACCGAACAGTAACGCATATTTTTTGTTGGCGCTTGATCCATCATAGTAAACTTAAAATGTACGGAAACACCATCAACTCTCATCGTTTTTGAAAAAAATCCTCTTAATTATTTTTAATTAAAGTAATTCTAGGCAAATAAATTGAAAGCTTTATTAAATTTATTGATGAATTTACTAATTTTAATAATTTTAATTGTACCAGAAAATAAAACTGAAATAATTAATAATTGATAGCTAATAAAGTCATAGATTAAAAAATATTAAACTTTTATATTTTTGATTAAAAGATTATAAAATTACTGGAATAATATAATATAAAATAATGCACAAATATTAATGCATCAAAATACGATCCAAAAAAAAAAAAAAAAGTTATAATATTTATATAATGAGCAATGCTTCTCTATTTTTTAATTTTTAGATACTTAATCTATAATAGCATATTATTTTGAGAGAAATACCAACTATCAAGTAAATTAAAAAAAGTCACTAGAAATAATTAGATAATTTTGTTTTTTTTGTTTCTCCATTTTTTTTTTTCTCTTCGTCCACAAACATTTCAATATTTTCTCTCTTTTCCTCTCTCTTTTCTCATCGTTCAAAAAACTCTCGTTCACAGAAATTTTAATATTTTTTCAAAATAAAAAATAAACACCTAATGATATAATATTTGAACACCTCTGTAGCATTGACGTGATCAGAGTCTTCTAAAAAATACCTTACATGGGCTCCAGTAGCGACTCTAAAATTGCGGACTATGACTACACCAAAAATGACCGATCTCGTCAGCAACGAAACTACAAAAAAAAAAAAAAAAAAAAAAAAAAAAAAAACTCCCCCAAGATCAATTTTGACTATTAAAATTTTAATTAATTTAGCCCGTATAATTCTACTCTAAAAATAAATTTAAATTATACAATGTATTTCTATTAAATCAAATATTTAACTACATTCAAATTTTTTTAAATAGTAATACAAAATTAATATCTAAATTTTAAAAAAATTAAAATTTATTAATTTATTAAATATGCTGAATTTAAATATTTACATATTTTTAAATTTTTTTAAATAATAATATAAAATTAATGTCTAAATTGAAATATTCTAAAATTTTTTAATCATATTAAATAATATCTAAATCAGACAAATTCTAAAGTATACAAGATATAACTATGTAGTTAGAAATTTTATTTGAGGAGAGGTATATATTGAACTATCTTATATAGAATTTAGGGATTTAATTGTTAAAATTAAAAGTTCAGAGGGCTGTTTACAAAATAGCGAAAGTTCAGGGTCTCTGATCATTTTTCTCTAAACATTTTCGTTCCATTTATTTCTAAGCCCTTCTCTCTCTCTCTCTCTCTCTCTCTCTATTTCAGATCTCTTGCTCCTCTTCGCGAATCTCTGCTCATCTCCGATCCCTCTTCGATCCTTTTAATTCGAATTCGTTGCCTTTTACAAGGAAATCTCCTTTGATTCGATGGTTGTTTGTAAATGTCGCAAGGTAATTTTCGATCCAAATCTCGTGATCTATCTCTTAAATTTTGCTTCATTTTTACGATTTTTGCCAGCAATTACTCTATTAGGTGTTCATAATTTGCGCGATTTGAGATCTGTGGTGTTCAATAAGCCGATCTGTAGTTGGGGTTTTCGATTTGGCGATTTTTTTTGGGTATTAATTGTTGGGAGTGCGTTTAGTCCGTTCGAAGTGTGATTGGGAACTTGTTTATGATATTAAGAACTGGATTTTGGGTTAATTAGGTAAATTAATGCGTGAAACCATTTGTTTTTTAAAAGAATATATTCGATTAAATCACTGTTTAAGTCGATTTCGTACGATAGGCGAGAAGAGGGTTACTAGGGTTTTGAGTTTTTCTTTGATTCATGTAATGTAAAATGTATGGAGACCCCCACAATTATAGGTTATTTTGAAATAAGCCTCTGACTTCATTATTGCTATAATTTTTGATTGGCACCTGCTAAATTTTGATTCTTTTGATTTAAGTTACTTCTATCACTTACATTGCGGATTTTGTTCACTCTAAGGGTTATGTAAAATTTTATTCTTCTGAACACTTTTTCAGCTGACGAAATAATGCATTTCGTTAACTGCTTTAGGCTTGCTTGTAGCTAATTGAGCTGCTAATTTTGATAAATTTTCAATTCAACTTAGGAAAATAACTCAAATTGGAAGGTGAGAGAGTGTCAATCAAAAGAAAAATAGTTGATGGGTATGTGTTTAAAGATGGCAGATAGTTGGGGGGTTCCTGTACATTTTTTACCTTTGGCACACGGATTATGTGGTTATATCATTGATTATTGAGTAAATATTAGCTATGTCACGGAAATGATTGATTTTATGACTTTGTGTTGAAGTTCATACGAATCTTTAAATAGTCAATAGATTTGTTATTTGTTTTTATTGGTAAAAAAAAACAAATTTTCAGGCAACCAGGCTTTATTGCTTTGTCCACAAGGTCCCTGTCTGCGGGGAATGCATCTGTTTTCCAGAACACCAAATCTGTGTGGTAACCTCCTTACTTCTTGATAGAAATTCAATGATTTTTTTTTGGGGGGGGAGGGTTGGTTCAGTCAATGTGAGAGTCACACTTATTTTCTCACTATTTAGGTTAAAAAGTACTCAGATTGGGTAGTCGATGGAGAATATGACTGGCCTCCTAAGTGCCCTCTGTGCAATTCAGTGCTGGAAGAAGGAAGTGATCAAACCATCCGATTGGGTTGCCTGCGTATGTGATACTGTAATCAGTTTTTTTTTTTTGTTTAAATTGTTCTCAAGACGTCATTTATCTGAAATTGTTGCTAAGATACTCGTCGTTTGGCTTACTTTGCAGATCTCATGCACACAAAATGCCTGGTATCGCATATTCAGAGTTTTCCTACTCAAACTGCACCAGCTGGATACGTGTGTCCTGGATGTTCTACCCCTGTAAGTTCTGACATGAGAAATATCTTTCTAATTCTATTATTATTTTCTTGTAGTTGGTAAATTCTTGATTATATCATGTTATTGTGTTTACCTGAAATTATAAATAAACAAGCATTGCTGTTCTGTAACTTTTTCCTTTTTCCATTTACCTGTATGTCGGTATTTGTTACTTTAGGAGGCTCAGCCATAAAAAAAACTTTTCAGAAAGATATATAACCTTCCTAATTATATAAAAGGCATTAAAAATTTTAAGTGATAGTTCAGTCCTGGTGGTTGTATCTCAAATTCTGTCTTACTTCAACGTAAACCGTTCTATCATAGTTAACTTATTATATCTCAATTTCCTTCTAGGTCTGGATTTAATTTTGAAGTCTCTTCCACTCTTGTTCTTTCGTAGTTTGTAGTTATTGGTCTAATATATTATTTTTTATCTTTTTTTTTTGTTTTCTATAGCTCATTGCCATCCTGATAATTCTATTGTTGGCATTTGACATAGTAATCAAAATATTGTTGATAAAAGAAAATATTGATATAGTGTCATCACCTTAAAGTATAATGACATAGTAATATTAAATGTCTCACATTATTTTTCACTTTTTTTTGCACTTTTATCTAGGGGAGGAAGTATTTTGTGATTCTTTACAACATTTTGGTGAAGCATGCAACTTCTGCTTATTGAATATTCACTTCTAGCATTCATATTTTTTCCGATATATTTGCTATTCAGTGCTTGTGTTATTCTTTCCTGGTTACTTATTCATGAGTTTTATGTGAATGAATAAATTCTTTGTTGCAGCTATGGCCTCCTACAAGCATCAAAGATACAGGGTCTCACCTCCATTCAAAACTTAAGGAAGCAATAGTCGAGGTAACTCCTGTCATTTACCTTCTTAACTATATTAACAAAATTGTCTTTATTTTCTTTCTTTTTTCTTTTTTCATGCCTTAGCTAAACTTCTACTGCAATCTTAAATTTTGGAAGAAGATTTGGCCCATACATAGTGGAGATTTTCCTCGATGCTTATTCAGGGGCTAATCCTTGACTGAAGTAGGTTAGGTAATTTTCGTCTTAAAACTGTCTGGTTAGGAACGTACTGTTAACAATGCATATTTTTCTTTTGTTCTATTAGAAACATTAAAGTTTGTTAAATTTGATGTTAGTTTGATACATTAACTAGAGAGATGATCTCAAGTTCATGTCAATTTGCATTAATCACATTGTCCCGGTTCTAATCAAGATTTAGTATTTTTCTTTGCCGTCTGAGATATAGCTTCTTTCATTAACCTTTCACATGTTAACAGTCCTTTGATTCTGACAGCTTGGAGCTTGAATTTAGCTAGTGATAGTGAGTTTTAATGTATTGCAGAGTGGCTTGGGGAAAAATGTATTTGGAAATCATGTGGTACCGATGCCTACAGTGGATACCCGTGTTCCTCCTCCTGCTTTTGCTTCAGACCCACTCATGCGTGTATCTGAAGATAGAGAAATAAATGGTGGGAAATCATTTGATTCCACCAAAGATCCGAGCACACTATCATCTTCACTTTCCAAGGAGGACAAATACCTGGTTGAAGTGAACTCATCTACCATCAGAATTGATACTCCTGAACCAGAGATTGTTGAAATAGATGGTCCCAGTTCATTAGGAAGCCAATTCAAAAGTGCGAGTCCAATGGGTGTAAGTATATCTGAGGCTAATAACACCCTCCCTTGTGGTATATCTTTTCATATCGTTACATATATACCCTTAGGCCCCGTTTGTTTCGGGAACAAGACCTGGAATAAGGTCTTGTTCCAGTTTTGTTTCCCAAACGCGTTTGGTTATGGATGAGAACAACAGTTCTTATTTTTCTAAAATAAGCTGGTATAAGGCTGGAACTACTATTCCAACTTTTTTCTGGAACAAGACTTGTTCCCATTTGAAAATAAGCTTAATTAAAATAAATATAATTTTAATTATTGTATTAACACTTTAATTAATATAATATTTTAACTAATTTAATTATTTTATTAACTAATTATTTAAGTATTTAGATAATTAACTAATTAAATTATTAAATTATTTGTAGTTAATTAAATTATTAATTATTAACAATATTCATTATTGTTAATTATTTTATCAATTAATTGTGAATAAACTTAATTAAAATAAATATAATTTTAATTATTGTATTAACTCTTTAATTAATCTAATATTTTTACTAATCTAATTATTTTATTAACTAATTATCTAACGATTAGATAATTAACTAATTAATTTATTAAATTATTTATAATTAATTAAATTATTTATTAATAATACTCATTATTGTTAATTATTTTATCAATTAATATTCAAGGTTATCTGATAATAGTTAATTAAATAAGTTAAATTATTATTTAATTAATATTTTATATTAATTATTTAGATAAACTATTATTATTTTAAAATTATTATTACTCTTATTCTCACTATTTTAATATAACTATCCAAACGCTATTTTTCTTATTCCTAGGAACAATCCAATTTTCATCCAAACGTAAAATTGGTCTTATTCCTGCTTGTTCCTGAACTTATATCTATCCATGGAATAAGCAGTTCTAGCTTATATCTGAACCAAACGCAACCTTATAGAATTACTTCGACATATCTAACCCTGCATAAACTGAATTATCATGTATTGCCTTCAAAAACTAATTCTTTGCATATATATGCCCTTGTATTTTTAAAAATGCCCTTTTCCGGGAAAAACATTCTCAAGGACAAAAGTAATTTCTCCCAAGAATTTGGACATTCCCCAACTTAAGCGTATGTGCATTTTCTTGGGTATGTATGGAAATTCATATAGGGGCATTTACCTAAATAGTTGATTTACGTATTATCGTACATATGTTGGTGCGATGATGCAATATTATGATTGTTGTACTGTTTGTAACATTATGCAGCCTGGTGCTACTACGAGAAAGGGTGCTTACTATGTTGATAAGCAAAATTCTGAAACTTCGTATTATGCTGATGATGAAGATGGAAGCCACAAAAAGTATAATAGAAGAGGTAAGTGAGAACTATAGGAAATTATCACTTCCTCGTTAGACTGTCTTTCGAGGGCTTTGGTCCTGTACATTTTTAACCTTATATGATCACCTACAGAATATTTTTTACTCTGCTGCTTTAGGATTTGGCTCTCTTGTATCCATTCTTGGAGCTAGGCTCCTCTGCTTTCGAAAGCACGGGAGCCTCCATGCTTATAAGTTATTTCCGATGATGGGACATTCAATTTGAAAATCGGTTCCGTTAGACATGATCTACAATGTTGGAACTATTTAGAAACCAAATTTCATAATTTTTTGATTTTGTTTGCCCAGTGAACAAATAGTCTGAAAATAAATGGCTGAAAATAAAAATATTATAAAAAACAGTGATAAAGGACTTAAGTTTCAAATCGGAAGTATTGATCTTGTCTTGATTGCAAGTAGAATTTTTTTTATTAAAATTTCACCTAATTTGAATTGTTTTACACCGTTTAATTTACAAACGTGCTACAGTGGCCCATTAAAATAGTCATTTTTTAGACTCTTTGATCTCTTGGTAAATGTTGTCGAAAAATTATGAAATTTGGTTTGTAAATAGTTCTAATAGCGTAAATTATGTCTAACGGAGCTGATCGTTGAATCAGATATCTTATCATTGAAAATAACTAACAAGTACGGAAGCTTCCGTGCTTTCGAAAGCACAGGATACGTGCTCCCATTCTTGTTAGGTACCAACAGTGTGTGTGCACAACCTATTTTAAATATAGCATAAAGGGTTCTTAATGCTATGATGAGTTTTATTTTTGTTCGTCTTATTTATTATACTCTTCAGTAAATAGAAACTGTAATGTTTAGGGATCTCGAATAAAGAGGCATCACTTTCAAGGATTCACTTTATTGGAGAGGTTATCTCTATAGCAGATTAATTTTTTGTTATGAACATTTTAAGATGATTTGGTTGAATCGTCTGCAGTGGTCATTTCTTGATTTATGGTGCTTAAATGTCATTATTGCTACCTATATGTAAGATAACCTGTCTTTTATCAAAAGACAACTTTCTTTGCCCTTTATTTCTGGTTTTAAATTTCCCGCATGGATAGATTGTAAATCCTCTATTTTACTGATTCATATAATTATTAACAAATTATTTTGTAGGTTCCCTTCGTCACAAGTTCCTGAGGATGTTACTGCCTTTCTGGTCTAGTGCATTGCCGACACTACCAGTGACAGCACCGCCTCGCAAAGATAACGCCAATGATGTTCCAGAAGGCCGTCTGCGACATCAAAGATCATCGAGGATGGACCCGAGAAAACTGTTGCTCACTTTGGCAATCATGTAAGTTTTATATACTCTTATGGCGCCTCTTTCTAGATTATTTGCGTACTAGTTCGGTCGCATGCTCTTCATTGGACATCTTTCTGTGAAATGATAATTTTACTCTTTTCTCGTAAAATAACTTTATTGTTTCAATTTATTGGGAACGGGAGATAAATGGCCATTTTACGATAAAAAGTTTAGCTACCGCACAAGCGACTTTGCGCTTGGCATGGTGAACATCAGACGACAAACAGAACAAGGGATCCAATTGCAGCATGTAGGAAATTTCAAAAACAAAATGTTAACTATGCGTTTTACCCACTAGAATTTTCACGGTAGTTCTATATCGAGTAGCTCATCCTTGAAATGTATACGGAACGCAGGGCGTGTATGGGGACAATGGCTATTCTTTATTACCGTTTGGCGCAGCGCAGCCTCGGCGAAAACCTTTTAGAAGACGAGGCCCAGTAGACACTCCTTGGAAGTTCCTACAATTCCCGTTCCTGTTTCCTGTGATCTTGCTTCACAATTTTACTTTTTTTTTTTTTTTTTTTTTTTTTTTTTTTTTTTTTTTTTTTTTTTTGCCCCATACCTCTTGTGAATTTCTCGAGGCTATAATATAGAGATGGTGTTATGTGTTGTTTACAGAATATGCTTGTGTAGCTACTCAAAAGCTCCTGAGTCATTGCCTATCCATATGAGCAATTTCATGACAAATGCATTTTGACTCTATTTTCTCTGGATTGAAAGAGTGCGACGTTTGTTTAATTTTTTGCTATGTGATAAGGGGCTTCATTTTTTCTCTGAATATGCTTGAGAAATGGATGCAATTCTTGCATATTTTGTCTGCGGATTTAGCACTCTGGAAGAGTTATATTATTTGGTAGTTTACAGTAACAATTTGGTTGATCCCCAGTTTATAAAAATTGGTTCATAGGGAGCCTTTTTTCTATTTACCCTCATGTTTTGAAGCACTAGTTAACTGTTTAATTGATTTGAGATGATCGCGTTATCATCATTGTAGATGTGTTTAAATAATGTTATGTTCACTTTCGTTTACTCATTATATTATAAGTAAAAGTAAATAAAAGTGGGCGATGTAAATCTTGTAAAACTGCAAACTGCGGTATCTGGATGTACCAACCTTCTGCAAGAGGCTGTTTGTTTTTGTGTATCAATCATCTGTGTTGAGAAGTTGCACCATGTCATCCAGATTTTCAACTAATCAAATTGTGTCTGAGGATTCATTCATTCCATCATAGTAATTTTTTTAAAAAAATTATTGTATTTTTATTTTAAAAAAGACTGATTTAATTGGCTTGAGATATAAATGATGCAGTGCAAACGTAGAAGATCACCTTTATCTAAATCTATTTGTATAAGATTAATCTTAAACTCTCTTATTAATTATTTGACGTGAGATTGTAGCGTTGGTGTATGAAATTTTAATAATTTATCATTTTTTAAATAACAAAAACAACACACAAAAGCAGTGTTTTGTTATAAAAGAAGTGTAGAAGACTCTTTAAGCTTTTTAAAATTTTATTATATATTTTAATAAAATTTTGGGCTTAAGTAATGTTACTAATTAAATGAAGTTCCATCTGGCCAGAAATTCACCCCACCTATAATAAAATTTTGGGCTTAAGTAATGTTACTAATTAAATGGAGTTCCATCTGGCCAGAAATTCACCCCACCCTTGGATGGGGTGGGGTGTATATCACCCACCCTTGGATGGGGTGGGGTGTATGATATACACCCTATTCGGGGTATATACATAATATTTTCCTTTTATAAAACCTTAGTAAAAAAAAACGAAGAAAAAAAAAACTTTTTTCTGGCCTCGTTATAATGATCTTTAATCTATAATTTATATCTCTATATGATTTTTTCTATTTCTTGCCATGTGGCAAAAAAAATTTTCATTAAAAATTTTTCGACTCTTCTCATTTTCAACTCTCAATGAATTAATTGTAAACTCTTTCTATTTCCAACCCTCAACTTTTCTCATTACCAACTCAATGAATTAATTATAGACTCTTCCTATTCTCATTCCCAACTCTTAATGAATTAATTGTAGACTTTTTCCATTCCCAACCCCCCAACTCTTCTCTCCTCTTTCGCTCTTCCCCTTTTTGAGTTCTTCTTATTCTTCTTCTTATCTCTCTCTCTCTAAGCCACCACCTCCCTCTTCGCCATTTTCGTTGGCAACAAAGCTCTCTCTCTCGACCCTCCACCCTCGATTCTTGCCTCTTCCTTCCCGCCGTGGAGAACCTCCAAGCATCCTTGGCCTCCTCCTCCTCCTCTTATTCCAAGGTCAAAATCTTCAACGTCCACTCTATTGCTACCCTCGCCTAATTCGACTCTTCGTCTTTGGAAATCTTCCACCCCCGACCTCGCCGAAACTCTAAACTCGATCCTCGCCTTCCTTAGTCACACGGGGAGCACCGCTCATGATCAACTCCTACCCATCACCGCCACTGCCATCGCGACTGCCATCGCCGATCAGAATCCTCCACTTCTCCGCCTACTCCTCCTCCTCATCCGCTACCGTCGTCGCCGTCATCGTAGCTCATAGAATGTGAGCTCTCTCTCCATCTCTCTCTAAACTTCATTACATTCCCATATATTTTTTAGATTTTAATCCTGAGTGGATTAATATTCTACTCCGATTGCTGCTAATAGATTCTTATGCTAGGGTTGAGGATGATTGATTTTTTGGTTGAGGATGATTGATATTTTTTTTAGGGATAATTGCCTGTGTACCCTTGAAATATGAAGAAATATCTGATTTATCCCTCTTATTTTTTTCTTTCCAATATACCCTTCATACGTCTCACCGTTATTAAAAATATCCATGCCGTTTCCCTTTGTTAAGTTAACTAGGGTTAAACTAGAGTTAAATAATAATCGAAGTTGAAAACTATCAGATATACCTATTTTGCCCGGGTTTAGGGTTTAGGATTTTTTAGGGTTTTAGGGTTTAGGGTTTAGGGTTTTAGGGTTTAGGGTTTAGGGTTTTTTAGGGTTCTAGGGTTTAGGGTTTAGGATTTTAGGGTTTAGGGTTTAGGGTTTTTTAGGGTTTTAGGGTTTAGGGTTTAAGGTTTTAGGGTTTATGGTTTAGGGTTTAGGGTTTTAGGGTTTAGGGGTTTAGGGTTTTAGGGTTTAGGGTATATTTGAAAGGGCAAAATAGTAATTATACACAGATAACGGCAGTTTCAAACGGTACACTAACAGAGTTTAACTTCAGGGGTATTTTGGAAAGAAGTTGGAACGTAACAAGGGTAGTTTTAATATTAGCCTTCTAAGAGGGATAAATCTAAAAATAGAAAAATTTTTAGTGGTACGTAGGAAATTGCCCCTTTTTTTTATATATGTTGGTACGGGAGTTTTAAAACACGGTATTTAAAATTTTACTATATAATTTTTTGTTTCCGTTTATATTATGATAAAAAAAAATATATAAAAACAAATATTTTGATAATATCTACCTGCCGCATCGCGCGGGTGATTATACTAGTCTATAATCTCTAATCTAATTAATTAGCGGTTCTCGGAGGCCACGCGGCGGCCCCTCCTCGCGACCTCTCTCTCTCTCTGCTATCTTTTCTCCTCTAGTTCCTCTTCTGAGTCTTCTAGACCCTCCATCGTGCGGTTGGTATTCTTCCAGCCCCTCGATCCTAAGGGTACTGGCGGCCCCTGCTCTCGCCCTCTCGTTCTTTACCTTCTTTCTTCCTCGCTTCTGTTAGATGTATGCCCTAGAAGCCAACCTGGCCGACACATATATTCTTTCTAGAATATAAATTTGTATTTAACATTTTACATTATGAATGTTATTTGGGTTTAATTTTCATTCATATTATGTATGTGTCCATGAATTGTCCAAAAAATTAATAAGATGATGATACATATTCTCAAGAGTTGAGAATTTGAGACATGTATAATTAATAATTAATTCCTAAATGCTCTCGATCAATGGATCATCACGGGGACAATGATTGATCCGGTGAGATTGGTACACAGGTTGCTTTCCTTTTAGGATAGACGAGTCTCGAGTCAATAGTGTGGGGACACTGGAGCGAATGTGCAGGTGCCTGTTGGAGAACAAGGGTACCGAGCGTGACCAATACGAGAAGTCACTTGGATATCTACTCACTCGTCAGTGACTTACTCGATGTTGCAGTAGTGTGACTAGTCCTTTGACCTACGGTGTCTCGGCTATTCACAATGGGATTACTGTAGTTTGACTGTACATACACTTGGTCCCTAGCCATTTGGGTCATTGCAGTGTATGTTGGCTGCAGTAGGTTCGTTGTAGGAATAGGGTGTACTCCTATATGGAATCTATCGCCCTTAGTAGATAAGGGAGTTAGTCCTATGTGATTTATGAGACCGAGTTTAGAAGACCTTGGCCAAGTTTGCGTAGTTTTTGAGATCTTTGTCTTCTTTTTTAATCTTAAATACATGAGGGATCCTATTTTGCGTGGTTTTTGAGATCGGATCTTAAGTTTTTCACATATTTGTTTATTTGATTTTTTTTTCCGCTGCGTTTATTTTGCGCAAAATCCTAACAGCTTCCTTCCATACCCTCCATCGTGCGGCTGGCATGATTCCAGCCCCTCGATCCTACCGGTAGTAGCGATCCGTGCAGTATGCGTGGCCCTTGCGCTTCTCGAAGAGTTGTGATCCGAGCCCTTTCTCTACTATGTGTGGCCCTTGCGTTTCTCAAAGAGAGGTGGTGGGGACGTGGCCGCTCCTCCTCGCGCCCTCTCTTTCTCCACTCTCTTTCATCCTCCGAGCCCTCTCTCTGCTCTCTTGCCGCCTTCTAGCTTTTCGATCTAGCGGCGGCTTATGATCTTCATGGCCACGTGTTGGCCCCTCCTCGCGCCTTCTCTCTCTCTGTTCTCTTTCCTCCTCTCAGCTTCTCAGTCCCTCCATCGTGCGGCTGGCGGTCTTCCAGTAGCCCTCCGACCATACGGTTGCCGTCGATTTGTGTGGTATGTGCCCCTTGTGCTTCTCTAAGAGGCGTGGTCATGTGTTCCGTATTGGTTTGGTGTGTCCTTTGCTGGTGGGTTTTGTTTCGTTCGGCCCCTCCTTGCAGCTGCGTGGCCTATTCTCTCTTTCTCTCTCTGTACTCCCTTTCTGTCTCCCGGCCTATCCCAACCTCGGTGCATGCCTCTTCCTCTTCTCTAAGGGTCAGGTTGCAGATGATCCGATGGTTTGGGTTGGTTCGATTACCTTCTTCTCAAAGGTGTGTGCCCCCTTTTTCTTTGCTAAGCGTTGTTGTCCGTTGATTTAGATTGCTAGGTCGGTTGCTATTAATGATGACTATATTCGTTGATTGTAATGATGTCTATAGTACCGGGGAGATTAAACAAGATCGGGTGGATAAAGGCTTTGATGGGACTAATTTCATATGTCGTTGTTTTTTTTTAAAAAATTTGCTTCTTTTAAACTTTCTTTGCCACCCTCTTCAGAGATGGGTTTAGTCTCTTACCAGTGGTTTAGTGGACAAAAGAATCGCCAATTAGTAAGTTTTGAAATTTCCTTTCCATTTTTTCTTACGCTATATCTTTTAATTAATTCTTTAACAGTTATTTAGATATTTAGATATATAACAATTGTTTAAAGATATACATATATAACTACCTTTTGTGCATTATCTTTTCAAGATCCTGTTCAATCATTTATGTCTACTCTTGCCTTATGTCCTATGATTTTAAATGCATTCTTTTTTATCTATTTGGTATGCAAAGATTTTTTCTGTATTATCATCAATCATTATTGTCTATTTTTTTCTATTAATTTCTTCTACAATTCTTATACCTTTTATATATATATATATATATATATATATATATATATATATATATATATATATATATATATATATATATATATATATATATATATATATATATGAGCACAATAATATTTACTGTTTATGTTCATGTTTAATTGCCCCGACTCCACTAGTAACAAAAAACCATAATCTAGAGTTTGGGATGTATACGTGTTGCTCCCCGCTTTTTTCCTGCTCTGCCTTCCCCGCTCTTCGCTTGGCCCTTCTCCACACTGCAACCCTTCGGCGAAACCGTACTGCATAGTACGCCATGCTCCCTCCCTAACCCCTGCCGAGGTGGTGATGGGATTGTGTTAGAATTTGATTAGATTTATAGTTGAATCCTAATTAGATTAATATTAATATTTAAATTTTAAAAAGATAAGTTTGTTAAAATTTAATTATTAATTAGAATAGAAATTTATTTAGACTAGAATTTGGATAACTTTTGATCTAAGCTATAAATATAGCATAGGTGTTATTATTTGACGGTGGTGTTAATGTGGTCACATCCATAGACGCGGTGGATATAACTACAATAGTGGTAATACCTATAAAGATGGTGGGACTAAGATTTAGTCATACCCATAGTCTTCTAGGTTTATAGAAGACGAGAAAAGGATGAGAGAGATTCAGGAGGAGTGCTCGGGTTGAAACTACTCTATTGCAGAAGAGAAACCGGTATAATTCTTCTCTTGGTTAATGAATCTTATTTCACCCGGATATTTTCTTATATTGATTTTCTTCTCTTTGTGGTTGTGCTAGATCTAATTATGTTGAGACAACATTTTTATAATAAAAATTTGATTTGACATTTTCGCTACAGAATTTCAACTCTAGACAGTAACAGTATGGATTATGGTACCAAAACGGATTACGGATTCACAGAATACCGGAACGAGTACCAAATTTCCCAACAGATTGGTCGCGATCATCACTGCCTGCTCGCTCCTATATATGCAATGGCCTGACCTCAGACCGTACGTCCATCCATTCCCTCACATTGCCTCTCTACTCCACTGTGTTTATCTGAAGCACCATTACTATAAATTTTCCTACGTTTGCTAGGTACATCTAATTAATACCCTCCAAATACTCTTTTGTGCTAAAGGTCATGATCATTCTTTCTTAGTAAATTGGATCTTCATTACCGTACCCCGGCTCTTATTGATTGTCTATTTGTCGGGATAATGTTCTATAGATGGTATGGAATTGAATGCTACAGGCAGCAAAGGCTTGGTGTAAACAAAGAACATAAAAGTTGCCAAGGGATGAAATTAACTAATCAAAGGATGTAATTAACTAACATGGCTGCACTTGCATATTTCCTAATTTTTTTTTTTTTTTGGCTAAATTAGAAAAAACTTCCTCATAATATACCATTTTTTCACTTTACCTCATGTCTTTCAAAAGCCTACATTTTGCCCCCTCATAATTCTGGAATTGTACATTTACATCCCGCCGTCAGCATTCCGTTATTGAGCCGTCAATTTCTTAAATAATATACTTAAAATACCCTTCAACCCCTTCTTCTCCGTGAGGGATCCCGTCGCCGCCGTCGTTGGGAGCCCCCGGCGATCGTCGGCGACGTCGGCGCAGTCGCCGCTCGGGCCCGCGCGGCTAGGCGCGGCAACATGCAGTGACGGGCGCTCGCTCCTGGCGCAGGGAAGGCCCGCCCGGATCTGCTCCCAGGGCGGCGGCGCGGCTCCCATGCGCAGCGCGTGCGTGCGGGTGCCCCTGTGCGCGATGCAGCAGGGAAGGTCCGCCCGGATCTGCTCTCCTCCGGCTCCGGCTTCAACGGCGGCGACGACGTTACGATCATTAAGGGGAAAGAAGAGGAGAAAAGAACTAAGGTTTCGTCTTGCCTTCACATTGAGGGAGAACGAAGATAGGTTAGAAGGAGGATATTATTATCATTTCACATGTTCTGTTAATTTCGTTACCCTTTAAAAATAATTTTGTAATTACGAGGGAGCAAAATGTAGGCTTTTGAAAGACAAGAAGGCAAAATAAAAAAATAATATATTATAGAAAATTTTTTATAATTTAGTTTTTTTTTTTTTTTTTTTTTTCTTACGAAATGCATGCTTTCCTGCTGCGTAGTAATAATCTACTTGAGGTTAGAAGGGGACGAAATAACTAATCAAAGGATGTAGATAATATGGTCGCACTTGCAGATTTCTTAATTTTTTCCCTTATTAGGGAATGCATGCTTTTTCCTGCTGCATAGTGATCTCTTTACTACTTCTCTCAAAAAAAAAAAAAAAAGTGATCTCTTTACTAAGTACAAGCTAAATGCTATAGTCGACCATAAAACTAATGTTGCAATTTTTACGAATTTAATTCGTGTCCAGCACAAAATCTTAGTCAAAAACATATTTTTCAAATTTCTCCACTCACATAGATTTGGTGCAAGCATTTCCTCTTTCAAAGTTACCAAAATTTTTGCCTTAGTTTCTGATGTAAAAAGGTAAAGCTTCAGTTAAAAATAATTTACTTATTAAGTGTGAGGAACAAGTTCACTCATCGTCTAGCGAAAGATAAATTCAAAATAAATTATTTGGAGAAACATCTCCAATCCAAAATTTAAGGTATAACAACTTTCTTATCCCTCAAATAGTTTATACTGAATATATGTTAATATTTAAATATTCAAAAAGTCTGTGTCTTAGGTAATAGCATGTTAATTTTTAATTCATGCATGAAATTAATGTATTAACTTTTTTCTTTATAATTTTTTATAATATATATATATATATATATATATATATATATATATATATATATATATATATATATATATATTTATTTATTTATTTATTTATAGATTTTATAAAGCTGCCCAATAAAATGAAGACAAAGAATGAAGAATTATATTCCAGAGAATTATGTTATGATTTAAATTCAAACTTTAATTTCTATATTCTCTCTATTTAAAAAAAGGAATAATTACCTGTGTACCCCTGAAATATGAAGAAATATCTGATTTACCCCTCTTATTTTTTTTCTTTCCAATATACCCTTCATACGTTCCACCGTTATTAAAAATACTCCTACCGTTTCCCTTTATTAAGTTAACTAGGGTTAAACTAGAGTTAAATAATAATCGGAGTTGAAAACTATCAGATATACCTATTTTGCCCGGGTTTAGGGTTTAAGATTTTTTAAGATTTTAGGGTTTAGGGTTTAGCGTTTTTTAGGGTTCTAGGGTTTAGGGTTTTAGGGTTTAGGGTTTAGGATTTTTTAGGGTTTAGGGTTTAGGATTTTTTAGGGTTTTAGGGTTTAGGGTTTAGGGTTTAGAGTTTTAGGATTTAGGGGTTTATGGTATATTTAAAAGGGCAAAATAGTAATTACACACAGATAACGGCAGTTTCAAACGGTACACTAACAGAGTTTAACTTCAGGGATATTTTGGAAAGAAGTTGGAACGTAAATAGGGTAGTTTTAATATTAGCCTTCTAAGATGGGTAAATCTGAAAACAGGAAAATTTTTAGGGGTATGTAGGAAATTGCCCCTTAAAAAAATATATATGCATACAGTATTTTTTTTTAATTATATAATATTTTAAATTTGACTTGTGTATCTTAGTTAGATTTTTTTTTTTCTTTTTTATTTTTATAAAATAATTATAAGAGGCGCGAGTTCTTAAACTTGTTAGCCACGGAACTTGAAGAACAAGACTAACTTATTTTTTATTTTTATTAATTTTTATTTTCGTTTGAACAAAAAAATAAGTACTTTTTTTTATATTTTAAAATATTATAAAATTAGAGACATCCCACCAAAAATAACATAGTAATTGGTAACTTTGATAAGGGATCTCAAAATATAGTTTTTTTTCAGATTTATTTATTTATTTATTATTATTTTTTTTTATGTCGTTTTGATTCATATAAACTAGTAACTTTTTTTTAAAAAAAAATAAATTTTATAGAAAAGTATCTTTTCGTTTTTTCGAATTTGTTAGTCGAAACTCTGAAAAAAAAAGGTTTTTCATCAAAAAGTTTTTTTCCTAAATAATAATATTTTCCGATTTTTTGAAAAACCAAACACCTCATTTGATAAAGTTTAGGGATCCTAATTGCCAAAGTCAAAATTCAGGGTAGAGAATTTGTGCATTTTGTAATAACTCTAAAAAAAATTTATGATTTCAAATTTTAAACTATTTTGATGCATATTGTATAAATTTGCAAAGTTGTTCTCAATTTAATTTTTTTTAAGAAAATAAAAATATTAATTTTATATTTTAAAATTTTAAAATTGAAAATTTCATAATTTGAAATGAAAAGTTAAAAATTTGAAATTTAAATTTAAATATAAAATTTGATATTTGATATTGAAAAATAAAATCTAAATCTAAATTTAAATTGTAAAATAAAAATTTATTATTTTAAAATTAAAATTTATAATTATAAAATTAAAATTTATTATTTTAAAATTAAAATTTATAAATTTAAAATAATAAATTTTAATGTTTAAAAACTGGAAATCAATATTATACAACTAAAAATTTAAAAAATTGAAACTTGAAATTAAAAATTTGAAATTTGAAATTTAAAATTTAAAACTTAAAATTTATATTTTAAATTTATTTTTTATGTTGAAATTTTGAATTTTAAAATTTAAAATCTAAAGTTTAAAATTTGCCATATCTTGGTGGGAGAGTTTAAGTATGGTGAAAAAAAATTTCTTTGGTTTGAGTGGATTACTAGTTAAAGAACCGCGCTTCGCGGCGGACGAATAAATTTACAGCAGATTAATATTAATAATTAATAATTAATAAATAATAAATAATAAATTATTTATAAAAAAGAAATATATTATATATTATAATATTTTCAATGTTATAAATTAGCATAAAGGAGCACAAAAGTATAATTGCTGCATATATTAATTATTCATTAACTATGAAATGAAAAGGGGCAAAAATCATTTAGCTTTAGTCCGGTGGGACCGGTTTTGAGAGTTAATTTTGATCTAGTAATCAGGCCACCAAAATACCAGGCAAAATTAAGGTGCACATATCATGGTTCTATGCTTAGATATGCTTAAGGGGTGACGTTTTTAGGTCCTTATTGTTTCCTTCGTATCCTTCTGCATTACTGAACTATGTGCTAGTGCTCTTATTGCTGAAGCCATCTTCTAAATAGCATTGCAAGCTCCAGAAAAGGCATTCACAACTCTGGCACCTGACACTCAAGTGTCTTTAAGCTTGCTCATGCAATTAGCTTTATCAAGTGGATTTTGGTTAAAATATATATAGCACCAACTCATTATTAGCGCTATATTTTTGAGGATAGGTCACCAAACTGACTATTAACACGGTTAAACGTGATAAAAAGTATTAAGTATATATGCACTAAATTTCAAGATTTTTCTACATTATCTACGGGATTTATTCGTTCCACTATCCCGGAAAATCCAAATTAGCTGAAATTTGATTGGAAAATATTTAGAACTATCCAGATCAGGATAGACACTTGACCTTAAATTGAAGAATCCAATCTTCTATTAATAACATTGTTCGATCTTTACCATAAACTTGCCGCAGTTGAAGATAATTTTCGAAAATCATGAAATTTGCAGCATTGACTGCCAATTTGATTGGCGGCCTATCATTGAAGGTCTTGACTCTTGAGGCTGGCTATCAATAGTATTCTAGCTCAACTTCTATCATACAGCACTGTAACCACAGTTGCAGTTTTTGTAGATCACTTTCAACCACATCTACTTCACCTTTTCCATCAATTTTTTTTTTCCTTAACAACCTCGAGGGATGCAAGAAAAACCTAAAGATACTCTCAAACTTCACAAACATTTCTTTTGATCTGATTTGAAATTATATTAGAGTGAGAGCATATCAGGAAATTCGGCATTCCGTTATCTTGGCATTCAAATGTAACTTAATTCAAATAGTTTGTTAAAGAAAAAGAAATCATAAATATGAGAACTACCTTTTCCCCTAAGAACAACCTTCTGACCAGGTTGAGTACCAGGCTTAACCCGCGATTGATCAAAACACTGAGTATCCATTTCACCCACGCCAGAGAAGATCATAAGTTATTAAGCAGACGAAGCGTCTGTTACCTTAAGAACAACATCGCCCAAAAGTGTTGGAACCTGAACAGTTCCTCCTAAAATTGCCTGCAAATTATGCACACTCAATAAATCCAGATGAGTTTTAAATAGAAAGAAATTTATGTGGACCAAATTTATCTTCAAGGAACTTATAATCTAGAGTTAAGTCACCATATATAAGAACAACTTTGAGCAGCTCACAACCAAAGCACATTGGGGAGCTCAGCAATGCTCACAACCAAATAGAGCATAAACCAGAGGGGAAGTAGGTAAACCAGGGAGGAAAAAAATCAGGCACAAAAGCAAATCTAAATTTAGCAAATACAATGTCCTAGGATAAAAAGATAGGAGGACCAGCAAAAATCAGAAAAGAAAAAAATTGACAGAAAGAAAAGGGAATTATCTTAAAAAAATTTTAGATATATATAGTTCACTATATATTTACCTCATATATACTTACTACCCATGACGAGAAGGGGGGGAGTCGCCATGCCGCGGTGGCAACTCCGCGGTCTGCAATAGGACAGCAACTCCGCAACAGGAACAGGACAGGGCTCTGCGGCGGAGTTGGTGAGAACGATTGGAGTCGCCATGCCGCGGCGGTAACTCCGCAACAGGACGGGCTTCGCGGCGGAGTAGGTGGGAGGTAGGTCAGAGAAGGGGAGCCACGCGATGGAGTTGGTGAGAAAATCGCCTCAGAGCAGAGGGAGAGATAAGAGGAAAGTACAGAAGGAGAGGGAAAAGTACAACATGAGGTAACCACTCACGCAGGCAGGGCTCCGCGGCGGAGTTGGTGAGAGAGATGGGGGTCGCCATGCCGCGGCGGCAACTCCGCCGTCTGCAACAGGACACCAACTCCGCAACAGGAGCAGGACAGGCTCCGCGGCGGAGTTGGTGAGAAGAATGGGAGTCGCCATGCCGCGGCGGGAACTCCGCCGCCTACAACACCAACTCTGCAACAGGAGAGGGCTTCGCGGCGGAGTCGGTGGGAGGTTTGTGCGGAAGATCGCCTCAGAGCAGAGGGAGAGATAGATGGAGTTGGTGAGAAAATCGCCTCAGAGCAGAGGAAGAGATAGAGGGAGAGAGAGAGAGAAGAGAAGGAGAGAGAACCACTCAAGCACAGTCTTGTCTCTTCAAATGTACGGGAAAGTACTCCGTCAGGCGAAAATTGCGGGGAGCCTTCCAAGTAGTTTAGGCTTCCCTTTTTAATGTATTGTATAGATTATTTTAGTTTTTTTTTTTTTTTTTTTTTTTTTTTTTTTTTTGTTGGAATAAAATTTTATTTTATTCTATTATTTTTTTTTATTATAGTTTAATTATTTTTGTTTTTTTTTGTTTTTCAAATATTTTATAGGATATTTTTTTTATGGGTTATTATAATTTTTATTTTGAAATATTATTCTATGAATATAGATATCCACTCCTCAGCACCCACCGAAGTTATTAGGTACTAGCAGCTTTTTCTCTAATTTTTTTTATAAATAAATTTTTTTTTTTATATTATAATTTTAAAAATAATTTTTTGCAAAGTAAAATTATAAAAATTAGGGTTTTTTATAAAAGTTTTTAAAATTTAATTTATTTTTAATTCAATTTTGATTTTTAGTTTAAATAATTATTAGTAGTATAATTTTATTTTTTAATAAACTAATTTTTTAAATTTGATTTATTTTGATTTATTTTTCAGGCAAAAAAAAAAATTGAAAATATATTCATTTAAAACGAAAATATATTTTGAAATTAAATTCAAATTTGATTGTTTAATTTATTTTCTAAATTTAATTCATTTCGCGTTATTTTTAATTCAAATTTTATTCTTGGTTTAAATAGTTATCAGTTGCATAAGTTTATTTTTTAATTAATTAATTTTTAAAATTTGATGTATTTTTAATTTGAAATAAATTGAAAATATAAAACAATATGGAATGATGTATTAATATTTAATAAATATTAGGGAAGAAAAGAATGTAAAATTTAGTTTTAATTATTGGTAGTATATTTTCTATTTTTTATTTATATCGCTTTTATATATATAGTATAAATATAAATATTATATTAAATTTAAAATTTTAAAATATAAATTTAAATATAATATTAAATATTTATAATAATTATATAATATAAATATATGCTAATATGTAGATTTTTGTTTTTTATATCCGTATTTAAAATTTGGAAAATGCTATGTGTACACCCCTTTCGGGGTGTACATCATACACCCCACCCATCTAAGGGTGGGGGTGTGATGATGGGTCACTCGATGTGACCCGTAAAAAGTATCGTCACCATTAAAATGGTGGAGGTGTATGATGTACACCCCTTCGGGATGTACAGGTAGCATTGCTCTTATTATTATTATTATTATTATATTTTTTTTTTTGAAGAAGGCTAATTTATTAAATAGCCCGCTTTTCTCTCCCCCCTCTTAACCCGTCTCTTTCCTCCTCCTTCGCCACCGCCGCGTCCTCTTAACCCGTCTCTTTTCTCCCTCCTTCGCCGCCGCCGCCTCCTCCGCCGCACAAGGTGAACCCTCCTCCTCCTCCTCATCTTCTTCTTCTTCTTTCTCTATCTCTTCAGTTAAATTTTTCCAATCACGTTCGTTCCTTGCAGTCGAGGACGCTCGGTTCGGAGTTGACCTCGAGGTGTTTGTGATAATGCCTCACTTGGTTGTCATAAAAAAAAAAAAAAAAAAACCCTCTTTGTAGGGAGTTGAGCGTAATTGCGTCCTCGGATTCCTTAACCTTCTATGAGGTGTTCGGTTTTTGTCATTCCGTTTGGTTCCTGGAAAAAAAAAACTTTTTCGGATTTTATTTATTTATTTATTTATTTTTTTTTTTTTTCAGATTTTATGGTAAAGTATTGTTTTCGCTTTCTGAAACTTTTTTTATCTGAATCTGAAAACTGTGGAAATTGGTGTTTTTTCTTAGATTTTTTTTCTTTGTTTTTTTTCTGGCATTTATAATTCGTTGCGTCCAAACTATGATCCAAAATGCTTTAGTCTAATTATTAATTCTAGTATGCCCATCACATATTTAATCTTTACACTTTCGCACATTATCTGATGTGGGGCTATTGGGGCATCAGCCCAGCCCCAATCATATTCATAGTTCAATATCACCCGGCGATGTGAGGCTCACTTCACACTTCTAGCTGGTGAACCGGCTTTGATACCAACTGTAACGATTTGACCCGCTAGCATTAATAACTCGGTGAATTCAAATCACGGTCCAAAATATTTAAGTCCAATTATTAGTTCTAGTGTGCCCATCACATATATAATCCTCACACTTTTTCACATTATCCGATATGGGACTATTGGGGTGTCACAATTTAAGTATGGAATAACTGTAATAGAGAAGGCTTTCTCCCTTGGAGGGAGTGTCAGCTGATAATGGTCTGGTAGCTAAATCAGTTGCCATCATCCCCTAGTTAGGAAAGTAAAATGGGGTTTCATGGGGTTGCTTGATTGGAATTAAATTGAGGTCCTATATCAATGGCAACAAATCAACCAAAATTTCATGCTAAGTACACTAACCATTGAGTGGTGTAATTTAGCCTTATGGGCTTTTTGTTTTTTGGTCGAGCGCTTATTTGGCCAGGATTGATGTGTGACACTTCCGGAATTTGAATTAGGTCTATATATAAATGATATAATATGACTAAATTTTTTAATCCGGCTATAGTACTTTGGATAGTAGTAAGATCCAAGAGGTTAAGAGGGTTAAGCGTGCTAGAGCTAGAGTAGTTCTAGAATGGGTGACCTCCTGGGAAGTTGGGGCGTCCCATGATGTTTTGCAAAATTTTGTTTGAACAGAGTTGCTTGAAGAAGCACGAGCAACTTTTTCATGAAGTCTTCATAACAGCTTCCTACTACAGTAGAATCAGAAGCTTTAAATTAGACCTTTCGCTTTGGGATCTTAGAAACTCATTTTAGCTTCTTGCTGTAGCAAAAAGCTCCACACTTGTTGTTTGCTGGACTAGAAAATGTATTTTGAAAGCTAGGCCTAATAGGCACTGAATCTATAATACTACATGGTATATGCAAATGTAATCCATTTACCATAGACTCTTATTGATTTTCAGGTTCTCTGATCTCCACAAAAATGGAATCAAACAACTCAGCCGAAATGTCCAAGTAATATTTCTATATGCGGCTCTCCTTTGAATCTATATACGACATCTTTCTATTATTTTGACAATTGAGATAAGCTATCATTTATATGTTGTGCAGGCATTTGGAGAAGCAAAGCGAAGTGCTTATGGAAGCATACAGGGCCATGTCCCATGAGCTACACAGACTTCAGGTGGACTTGAAACTTGTGCTAGAGACTGAAATTTAAAAATTAAAAGAGAGACTTTTTGGGGCGTGTTTGGCATTAATTGTCTTCCTCAACTTCTATTCTATATGAATGAAGGCACCTAAGGATGGGCTTATCTATTCTTGTTATTGCTAGTTAGTTTACAAACTTGCCTTATTTTTTTTTTTTAAAAAAACCAAATAAGATTAACTGTCCCTAGCGCAAGTGACAAAGGGCTTGGTGGTTGATACCCGAGGTCCCGAGTTCGAAGCCTAGTTGTTTCATATTTTTAGCTAAAGTTTATTTCAAAATAAACGAAACGGATAGCATGCTACCTTTCTCTCTCTCTCAAAAAAAAAAAAAAAAAAAAAAACCCAAATAGGCATAGATACTACTTACTGCGCACGTTTTCATTTATTTTTTGTCAAATGAAACCCATTAATGCAGAATTGCAAACGATCCATAATAACAATATGTCTTGAGGCCGTCTGCAGGTGCCTTCAATTATGTAAAATTTGAGGTAAAACAAAAACCTGAGAAGTATAAGCAATGCCAGATGTGCACATGCTAATTGTCTATCTTCATGTGAAGGTGGATGAAGAAATGCTGATGCATAAACTATACGAGCTGATGTCTGCCGAAGGCCTGATTAAGAAGGTATTTTATGTTGTCATTCAATCTATATATCTCATATTAAATGTGACCTCATTGATGCATTACTTTATGATTAGTCGTGCATATAGAAATTGACCTTTTACGACTTACGAGGAGAATGCATCCTCCTTTCTTTCTTTCCAGTTTCTTATCCTTCTTATCATTCTTATCATTAAGGTTCTGAGTAAAATTCCACTTAGTCATTGTATGTTACAGTAAGTCTAAAAAATGAACTTATTCTCTCTGCTAATTTTTGTCCCACTGAGGAATCAAAACTCTTTTTGAGCTGCTTGTATACAGTTCATAGCAATGAGATAGCATTGTCTGATGAAGTAAGAATTTGTTGTTTGCTGTTGAACGAGCCAGAAGAGAACCTAATGTTTGAAATGGAATCCGAGACCTTGTCTATGTAAATAATGCTGACCACAAGTTCAATTCAAATATGAAAATTGAGGAGATTCATTGGAGCAACCCTAAGCCAAGATTTGGAAATACAATTTTTCACGAACGCAATCTGAGATTTGATTTATGTATTTTATAGTTTCAATATCTAGGCCCAATTTAGAAGAGATCAAATTGCCTAAGAGTTGGTCAAGATATGCAAATGATAGTTAATCTAGTTAGAGTCCTGAGTCTCGTACCATATATTGTTATTAAAGGCTCCATAAATACGGGGGCTGGTCTTCAGGATTTGTCGAGTCTCTTGGTGAACCAGTCCAGAACAACAGACTCTTTGCGGCCGCGAGCTGTTTTCTGTGCTTCCTCCTACTTTATGTTCATTTTCCATGAAAGAAGGTCGTATTAGCTTTTAAGCCCTTCATCTGCTTCCATCGCCTTCTTATAAGACTTCCATCTGTCCGAAAAGGTCGTCTTATCTTTTAAATGCTTTTGAAGTCTCTTATCTCGAGAACACTCTTAAAAGCCTTGAAATAAAATCCTCTGCATTCTGCGTAAAATAATTGAGTGATCAGCTAAACTTTTAATATCTTTTAATACCGGCCGAGAGTTTTTGCACAGACATCTGAAATTGAATGAACAAATCTCTTTCTCTCTTTCGTTGTCCTTTACTTGGCATGACTGTCTCGAATCTTTCATGCAGTCTAGGAAAGGAGTGCAGCGGAAATCAGCGAAGGATCCAAGTGAATCAGCGCAGGGATCTTAATGTATTGAGTGAACATGAACAAGCCCGTCTCGCCTCAGCGGTTGGATTGGACTCGTTCGACCTTTGATGTCGATCCACTCTTACCATCAAACTTCTTGATGGCGAATTGATTTTTAATCTCCGCTCACTGTTGAATCGTGCGGATCCCCATTCGCGGAAATGACAAGCTCAAATGGTCAGGCGAAAGCCGTCAGACGAAATAGATGATTAATTTGTAGCTAATTTACCAAAGAGAGTTCTTCTTTTTGGAAATAGTTTGGATGATTTTTTTTTTTTTTTTTTTTTTTTTTCTTGTACTAAGGAACTGGTGTACAAATAAAATAGCTAAGTATCATCTGAAGTGTGTAAATGTCTAAATGTTTCACTTATTTTATTCATATGCTTGATAATAATAAAATGTTGTTTCTAATTAATTCGGCGCCAGAGTTATATTGATCACTGTTCTCATATTGTTGCAACTGAAAAAGCTTCTCCGAAAGTGTTGTTTTGGGTGTAACCATTTGACGAAGTTTTAATATTCAAATGTACCAAAGTGAATGCTTCAAATCAAAGTTTATAATTTTGAATCTAAAATCTAATTTTTTTTTCTTGGTCACAGCGAAAGTTTCCTTATATGCGAAAAACAGGAAAGAAAACACAGCAGTTGCATTCACAGAAGTATTAGTTTGAAAAAAGGGAAAAAAAAAAATAAAAAAAAAATAATGTTAGGATTATAATGGCCATTTCAAAATTGCATGTAGTTGAGGGGTGTCCATGCATATTTCACCCCTGTTCTCTGCTTTTCCACAAAATCGTGAGGAACCCAAACACACGCTGTCTCTCTCCCTCTCCCTTTACAATACAATGTCATCTGCTTCACCACACCGATCGTACGGCCACAAGGGCTCCTCCTCCTCCTCCTCCTACTCCTCCCGTAACCCTAATAAGAGGTTCGTCCCCAAACCCCACCCCTCTTCCTCCTCCTCCGACCCTCCCAAACCCACTCCGCCGCATCCGACGCTCACCACCTCCCTTAGGGCATCCTCCGATGCCTCCTCCTCCTCCTCCCGCTCCGGATCCAAGGCGGCGCACAGCGGCGACGGTAGTGGCGGCGGTGGCGGAGCCGCAGCCTCCGCTGCCGGTGGCGGAGGGGGTAACTTCGTCGCCTACCTCCCCCAGGACGAGGCCGTCGCCTCCGGCCTCGGCGCCGACGCGGGTGGCCTCGACGCCGTGGAGTCGCAGGCCGTCGTCGACCTTCTCAACGACGAGCTCGCCAACCTCCTCACGATGAAGCCGAGGGACTTCTGGCGAGAAGGTGCGGGGATCCGTAGCCCCTTCAATCCCTAATCTCTCTCATTGAAATCTAATTGGTTTGTGTTTTGTGCTTTGTGATCTTCAGTGGTGAGGAATGATTCGTTGCAGGAGTTCTTGAACAGTTACTTGCAGTTCAGGCACAGATGGTATGATTTCCCGCACCGCGGGGCGAGGGGAACCGTCGCAGGGGTCGTCGTCGGGGAGCTCGAGCTCTGCAGGAGGGTCTTTATGGTCCTCTATCGGATGTGAGCATCTCAGTTTTAATTCCTATCTACTTCATAATTTAGGAATTTCTTTGTAGTTGTATGTTAATTGTAGTATTGGTAAGTAACCGAGTTCTCTAAAGTTGAAGGGCCTGTTCGGATGCTAGAATAACTTGAATATAACTTATCTGGCGTATCTCCTTGTGTCCACAGAAGGATCAGTTTGTTGATAGTTGAGATGCGTGAAAGAAGTCTACAATGAGTACGAAGGAATAAATAAAGCCCAACTTATAAATATATATAATATACCTCCTAGATTGTTATATGAAATGTACTATCTTGAAAAGTCATGATTATTGGGGAATTCAGTGGATGAAAATTGAATTCTTTTGTCATGTTCACTGGAGGATACCCCTCTTGAACATTTTGTTCCAACATCCATTTACGTTAACTGGATGGAAATTTTTCCTTTCTAAGTAAATGACTAGTGGAAATTAGGAAATCTGAGTTAAGAACTTCTTGCCTTAATACAATTTGAAAAACCAAATTTTCTAAAAGCTCAAGTTGGTAGAGAAGAGTAGTTTTTTGACATTTTATATTCCACAAATTGTTTGATAATGTAGTAAAGTTATAGTAGCTCATACTGGTAAATTTATCTTTGCTATGTGTTTTCTGCTTGCATTATAGATCTTCCAGCAAGGATCCGGGGGCAACTAAAAGTGATTCTCTTAGTGTAAAAGAGCACACAGGTGTGTTTTTGTGTTTTTGCGTTTTTTAGCCTTTTTTTTAGTCCATTATGATGCTTAATCTATTATCTGGAAATTGTCTAAGATACTACTCACTTGGTCTCTTTATAGCCCTATTGCAGGAAAAGAAGTTGCTTGACTTGCCGACGTTGTTGGATATATGTGCCATCTATGGGCATGATAATGGAGAGCTGACTCGGTCGTTGGTAGGGACTAATTGTTTTATTCTTTTCTTTTTCAATTGTTTCTGTTCCACGTAATATTGGTGTTTGATTATTGTTGAAATGATGTCCTCCCTCAATTTATTCATTATCTTAGTTTTTGTTTCAGCTCTCTACTTGGTGTGTTGTAGTATCAAGCAGTCAGATGATCCCAACAACTGTAGCAAATAAAAAAATATTATTAAATGAGATGATCAAATTTTTTTTGCCTTTTATCAAATCTTCGTGCATCCATCTTTGATGATTTTCAGAACAGAGAAGACAGACTACACATAGTAAAACTACTGTCTAACGTCTGTTGAAAAAGAAAAGATAATGGTTTTTTCTTCCAATTGTGTTCATGCCAAAACACAGTCTTATACTTGGATCCCTTAAAAATGATCCTCAAGTGTTGAATATAAAATATATAAATACCGTTCTCTAACAGCTTAAGCTTTTAGAGAACAACAATTATTTCATATAATTTAACATGGTAACAGAACAAGAGATCCTAAGTTCGAGTTTTGCCAGGCTCTTAGCGTTATTTAATTTCTTTCCATTTAATTTAGCCCGCGTCTTATGTCTATTAAAAAGTTTCAAGCCCAGACGTGAGGTGGAGCGTTGAATATTAAATATATAAACACCGTTCTGTAACAGCTTAATCTTTTAGAGAACAATGATTATTTCATATAATTTAACATCATGTTACAACTTCAGATATGAAAATGGTGGTTTATATAGCTTTTCAGAAGCACCATGACCTCTTGTTAGTTCATGGTTTCAAAGAATTTTAGTTTATTTGGTTTTGTTATGGCGAAACTTTATCACAATATTCTGGGTTCAACTGGTTGAAGTAGCGGGAGAAACATTTAGTAAATGAATGTTAGGCTTCATCCTAAAATAATGGCGTATGAACTGCTGGAGTATATCTTAAGGCACTCATTGATCTTTTGAAGGAAAATCTGCAGCATATTCTAGAAAAATATGCAATAAGCTATGCGGGGGGTTATTCCTAGTACCATATAATTACTTTTTTTCAAGGAAAAATGCTTTGCAAGTTGTTGAAAATCTTTTCATCATTGATTAGCTATAAGTAAAATTTCAGGTCGTATGCAAAAGCAAATAAACAAAAGATAATAGCAGTACTAGCTTGGGTACACAACAGGTAACTTGCAAAAGCTAAATGATAGATAGATTAATAGATAAATGCTCCCTATATAAAGTTTTTAAATAGTTGACAGAAGGTAATTCTGAAATGAAAATTAAGAAGATAAAGCTTTAAACTTCATGAAGTTCTATTAAAACATTGCAAGTTGAGCTGTGAATGGTGCGATGTCTAATTACTTCGGTTCATGCACCATTTTCTAAGTTGCACTAACTGTGGTGGTTTGCTTTCAGTTAGATTATTTCAGTAACTCTTTGTGGGTGTCATTGGAAGTCCCTTATATGTAGTAATACATGAATGGCCATTTCATCATATTTTACCCATTTTTTTGTTTCTTGTTTTTCCAGGTAGAGAATGTTATAAAAGCCCAACCAGAGCTCATTGATAATGTTAGCGCAGTGGCGTCCCATTTCCTAAGCATTGTTCACACAATGCATGATCGTTGCAGCTCATCTTTAGAGGTGCTCTTCTAAATCTTGGAAAAATTTTAATACACCATATTTGTTGCGAAAATTTTGTTCCAAATGTATATGCTTTTTGGGTTCTGTTGTACTTATGATGACATATTTAACATACATGTTTGCATGTGCAAATACAGATCCACAACAATTAGCTGTAACCATCTTTTCTGGGAAAAGGAAAACAACCCTTACTATGTGGACTCTCATTTCCTAATCTAAAGAAATTGAAATGGCAAAAAGTTCCTGTACAGTATGGCCTCACAAAGCAGATTTATTTATTCCTAGAAATAAGAAATTGATAGCCAGCTTCGATTTGGGCCGAGTAGAACCCTAATTCCAAACTCCAGAACAAAATGGTTAATCATCGTAAGACAAGAAGGTGGAGACTGGGGATGTGCACTTAATGGTCTATTTTGCATTCTTCATGCAATGGATTGTTGGCTATGATGATTTTAGATAATTGTATACAACCTTTATTTTTTCATAAACTGCTGGGATCATGGTCTCTTCAATGCCGATTTTAGATATTGCATGCGACCTTACTAGTTCAGACATATTTACTTTTCACTTCGATGCCTTCCTGAGCATTTTAGATAAGGTGAACATGTGGTGCGTACATTTTAGCGTGCACAATACTCCACTATTTTGCTGAATGTAAAAAAAGCGGAATTCCCCAATTTTCTTCTATGTTGTGCACAATGTGTGTTTTTTGGCCCCACATCTAAAATGTTTAGTTGACAAAGGCAAGTATTTGCATAGCTCATCTGAATATTCATCCTTGAAACATGGAAACACCCTGTTGTTAATATTTATACCACAATCAACAGGTGAAAGAAATCTTATGTGTTTACAAATATCTTTCAGGTACTAACTTTGTCAGCTGGACATGATGATCATGGATACGTTCAACTTCACAAAGACTTTTTAGAGGCAAGTTTGCTTAAATAAGACAATAAAGCAGAAGTTCAGTTTGTTTTTTCTTCTACTCTTACCATGTCGTGAGCAGAATTTTGATGTTCTCCTCAGGTAATGGACTTCATAAATGATGCAGTTGTTACCTTGGATTCTTTTGTTGATGCATATAGATCTGCAGCTTTGCTGTTCTCTATTTCATTTGAAATGAGGTATACTATCTGTTTATTAAACGTATCAAATCAGAGACATAATATTATGATTTGTCTCTAATGATTCATCTGTTACCGTATTTGGTAACCGGCTTGCTATGCAGTTATGGAGTCGAGGAGCTACTGAAAACCCTAGCTCGGTTGCATGATTCATTACTTCCATCATTACACCAAGGGTTTACATTAATTTCTCGTACAATTAGCAGCACCCAGAAGTTATCCAGTGGAACTCTACCAGATATAGTTCTTAGCATAAATATGCTATCGAAAAGAATTATCAAATTCGGCTGGAAATTGCTGGAGTTTAGCTATTTAAATGACCAATGCATTGAAGATAGTCTTCTTCGAGCTGTTGCCAAGATGTTTCCAGCGAATGTTGAGGATCCTGCTATAAGAGGAGAAATTGTAATTCAATCCTTTAGAGATATTGTTGGAGAAGCTGCGTACGGTTTACAAGATAATCTTGTTAGCGGGACTTTTCTTCAGAATCTTGAAAATGACTTTGAGATGTTGAGTCAAATTAACCGACTTCGGAGCAATGGTCAATAATTCATACTCAATAACTATGTGAATTTACAAAAAAAGAAAATTTAGAAACAGCTCTAGTTGCATGGTTTGGCCGTTATTTGCGTAACATGCCATAACTTTCCCCTGCTCTTTTTACAGGTTGGATTTTTATGGACGAGGAACAGTGTCAATACTTGTCCCAAATAGCAACACCTTCCTCCAAGTCCTCGAACAAGGAACCTGCCTTACCTCTCTCTTTACTCAACAATGAATTACAAACCGACGAAGAAGCTGCTATTATTGAATCCAAAATTAGCCAAATAAAGGACCTTTTCCCAGATTATGGTAAGGGCTTCCTTTCGGCTTGTCTGGAAGTCTACAATCAAAATCCTGAGGAAGTTATACAAAGGATATTAGAAGGAACCCTCCATGAAGATCTCCTATCTCTCGACACTACCCTAGAGCAGATTCCTCCACGAAAACCAGTACCCAAGAGCACGAAAGATAAAGGAAAAGGGCTTCTACAGGAGACTGCTTCTCAAAAAGATAAAGGAAAGGGGCTTTTACTAGAAGCTGCTCCTCAAAACAGTGTTGTCCTGTCTTCTAAAATAGAAGCTAAAATTCAAGGAGGAGACGAAAATGGTCGATCTTCTTCTATACCATCATCGTCATCATCGTCAGCATCAGTATATGGGCGATACACAAGGAAAGCCAATGAAGATTTGCCAGATTCAGCTGTTCTTAATTCGAGAACAGCTCTAGATGCAGCAAAAACTGCTGTGCTTGCAGCAGAGTATGAATATGAGGACGAGTATGATGATTCTTTCGATGATTTGGGGCTAAGTATTGTGGAATCAGCTTATGAGGAATCAGAGAGCTTAGATGATAGGAAAGACACTTACCCAGAAAGAGCTTCAGCTTCGGAAACTGAAGCCTCATCAAATAAATCCAACTCAAGATGGGGCTCGCAGAAAAAGCCGCAATTCTATGTCAAGGACGGAAAGAACTATAGCTATAAAGTATCTGGTTCGGTCGGTGTGTCGAGTGCTCAAGAAGCATCTGTTGTGAATCGAGCGCAGAAAGAGCTTATTCACGGGCTCGGCCGTGGTGGGAATGTGCCTGTGGGTGCTTTCGGGAAGCAGCTTCTTGATGAAGAGAAGGACAATGAGGTTGCGAATGATGATGAGGGTCTCGGAAGTGGGAGCACAAACCCTCGCGGTAGGGGAGGGAGAAGAGGAGGGGGAGGTCGGAACCATTATAGGAAAGATAGAGCGATGAAGAAGCATTTTGCTGGATTGGGTGGTTATTAGTCGCTCGCTGATTGAATGCCTTTTTCCTTTCATAAGCGAAAATTGTAAATTTTTGCCTGTGAGAATTTATGCATTATGGGGTCCATCTTGGGTGTTTTGAAAAGCACATGAATAGTGCCTACTCCTAACTTTTTACCCCTTAGATCCATAATAGTAGGCATCCAAGGGTCAAAAGTTGGGAGCATGCATTATTTATGTGCTTTTGGTAGTATTCTAGCCTCACTATATTGTCCCGAGATTACTTGTTTTGTAGATTGCTGTCGAGTTATTCGGTCATCTACTGCAGATTACAGAAGAAAGGCGGCACTTGCGCAGATCAAAATTCCTTTTTGGTTGTCAAACACTTGAACTCGCAACACTCATGTTGGGATTTGGGGGATTCATTTTACAAAATTGTGAATTTGATTAGTCTTTCCATTGGTATTTTACTGTTCTTGGCAATGTTTCATTTGCTTGTATTTTTGTAGCTTGTTGGTTTCTCGTTCTTTTTTATTTTTCCAAGCTCTGGAATTTTATGAACATGTACTTTTTTTTTTTTTTCTTTGACTCAGGAATCGAAATTGAAATGAATGAATTCGAATGTGGGTGTTTGTTATGCGGAATTTTCATTCCTATTTCGATTCTTGGGTAAATAAGAATTTTTCAATCAGAAATCGGATTGTAAGTTGAATACAGGAAGAAAGAATTCACATTATAAAAATATTTCAATTATATTTTATATATTTAAAATTTAATTTACTTTTTTGACTTTAATTTTTAATTAAAATATAAATTTAAATTTAGAAATTAAACTTTTAATTTTAGATTTTGATTTAAAAATTAAATTAAAATATAAATTTGATCTATATATATTTAAATTTAATTGTAAATTTAAATTTGAATCAAATTAAAAATTATTTTTTTATTTTAAATTGCCCACTCAATTTTAAATTTTTATTTTTTAAAATATTTATATTAAAAATTTGGCTTATCATTTTAATATTTAATTTTTAGTTTCAATTTAAATTGTAAATTTAATTTTATGTTTTGAGGTGCAAACTCTTTTTAATTATTTTTATATTTTGTATTTTAATTTTAATTTTATTTTAATTATTTTTTTGATAATTAAATTTTTTAAAATTATTGAAAGTGAAAATCAATTCTATTCATTTCGATTATTATTCAATACTAAATATATTAGGAGGTTTTGTCATTTAATTTTTTCATATTTTATTTTGAATCAAACATGTCCTAATAGTTGCTGACTTGATGATATACAGATGAGTAATTAATAAATAAAAAATTTTAAATAGTACACCATTTATAAAAACTCATTGAAATATTTTTATATACTTTACCAATATCCTCTTATAACGTGAGTCACTAAATTAGTATAAATAAAAGGAAAATGCTATGTGTACATCCGTAAGGGGTGTATATTTCACACTCCCACCTATCTAAGGGTGGGGGTGTGATGATGGGTCCCTTGATGTGACCCGTAAAAAATATCGTCACTATTAAAATGGTTAAAAAATATCGTCACTATTAAAATGGTGGAGATGTATGATGTACACCCCTTTGGGGGGTGTATATTTCACACTCCCACCTATCTAAGGGTGGGGGTGTGATGATGGGTTCCTTGATGTGACCCGTAAAAAATATCGTCACTATTAAAATGGTTAAAAAATATCGTCACTATTAAAATGGTGGAGATGTATGATGTACACCCCTTTGGGGTGTACATGTAGCATTGCTCTAAATAAAATTCTTCAAAAAAAAAAAAAAAAAAAAAAAAAAAAAAAAAAAATCACATCGTATTCTCTCCTTCACTGCTATAAATCAATTCGACGGCGAGGGTTACAAATCCCCTTCCTCTGCCACACTACGCGGCGCTCCGCCGTGAAGCCGAAAAAAAACCTAACCTTCTCCGATGAGCTCTCCCCCTCCGCCGCCCCGATCGCACGCCTCCACCGACGCCGCCGCCTCCACCGACGCCGCCGCCGCCGTGGGGAAGGGATCGTCCCATGGCGACCACAAAAGGTTGCCACTAACCCTCATCCTCTTCTATCTCCTCCTTATCCTTCTTTTTTGCTCGGCCTAGGGTTTGGGGATTAGGGTTTGGGGTTAGTTGGTGTAGGAATTCCCCTTTTGTGGGTGGGTATTTTGTAGTAAATGTGTGTCGAGTTAGATCTGAATCTGATTTATGAGCTGTTTGTAGTGAATGCCTTTTTCAGTTTCTTTCCTTTTTGTTTAATCTTTTTGCTGTAAATTGTTGAGAAAGAAAGGAAATGAGAGAAGAATTCCGCCTAGGGTTTGGTGGACTAGGGTTTGGGGCTAGTTGATCTAAACGACGATGTGTTGTAGGAATTCCCCTTTGTGGTTTGGTTTATTGTAGCAAATGTGTATCAAATTAGAACTTAATCTGATTTATGAGCTATTTTTAGTGAATGCCCTTTCCAACTATTTTTTCTTTTTTTTGTTCTGGAAATTTTTGAGAAAGAAGGGATACGAGAGAAGAATAGAGATGAAGAGGATGGAAATTGACATCTTGAAAAGGAATCTTTGTAAATCATCTTTTTTTTTTTTTTGGTTTTATTAGGAATTTGAAAGAGGAATAAAATGATGAAATTTGTAGAAAAGCCAATAAAAAAGTAAATCCAAATTAAAACTCAAGCGTGAAGCGACTCAGATGAAATTGAGTCACTTGACCAACTGATGATTCTATACATAGAGTGCAACATCATATTTAGCGTTGGTTAGTATTATTACACTTGAACTATTCTTAGTCTAATAGATTTCAGAATTGAGCCATATTAGACCTACTCCATTCAGCGTTTGGCTCGGGAACTAAGCCTGGAATAAGGCCTTGTTCCAGCGTTGTTCTCCAAACGCGTTTGGTTTGGACGGGAACAGTAGTTCTCGTCTCTCTGGTATAAGATTGGAACTACTGTTCTAATTTTTTTTTGGAACAAGCTTGTTTTCACTTGAGAATAAGCTTAATTAAAATAAATATAATTTTAATTATTGTATTAACTAGTTAATTAATTTAATATTTTGGCTAATCTAATTATTTTATTAATTAATTATTTAACTATTAGATAATTAACTAATTAATTTATTAATTTATTAAATTATTTGTGGTTAATTAAATTATTTATTAACAATACTCATTATTATTAATTATTTCATCAATTAATATTTAGGGTTATCTAGCAATAGTTAATTAAATCATTATTGTTAATTATTTTATCAATTAATATTTAGGATTATCTAGCAATAGTTAATTAAATAAATTAAATTATTATTTAATTAATATTTTTATATTAATTAATTAGATAAAATATTATTATTTATTATTTAATTAATATTTTTATATTAATTAATTAGAAAAAGTATTATTATTTTAAATTTATAATTACGTTTATTCTCACTATCCTAATTTAGCTATCCAAACACTAATTTTCTTATTCCCAGGAACAACCCAATTTTCATCCAAACGCAAAATTGGTCTTATTCCTGCTTGTTCCTGAACTTATACCTATTCTTGGAATAAGGAGTTCTAGCTTATATCTAAACCAAACGCAGACAAGAGTATTGCTTTTGATTTTTGAGCTACTACTATTTTACCATTTCAAGAAAGAATGTAACAGTGTTCTGACCTCTGGGTGATGACTATAGTGCTAAGTTGTTGTAGTTGGCCCTGGGTTTTGAAATACCTCCTGAAAATCACTTTCTCTGTTTGAAGTTTACACTGAACTATATTATGCTTCTATAGACCAGCCATTTTAAACTTTAACCTTATTCATAAACTTGTTGGTTTTTTGGAAAGGCGAAAAGCATTTGGTTCCTATTTAGCCTAGCACTTGTAGGACACCCCACTTTCCAGGGGGTAATTCATCCTAGGACTACTCTAGTCCTAGCATGCTTAACTTTCTTAATTTTTTGGGTCTAATCACTACCCAAAATGCTATAGTTGGGTTAAGAGGTTTAGTCCTATTATATCTCATATATAGGACTATTTTAAATTCTGTGGTATCACATTCTCTCCCCCTTTTTAAGCCCTGACGTTCTCATCAGATTCAAGCACACTCACAAGCACCAGGCGATGTGAGACTCGTTTCACTAGCCTTAGCTGACCTTGTGGGGAGCCGCGCTCCACTCACAATGGTCATCAGCTAGGGGAGTCATGCTCTGCCCATTGTATACCTCTGACTCAGTTGAGGCTCATCTCACATTTCCGGTTGGTGATTTTCTCTGATACCAACTATGACGCCCCACTTTGCAGGGGGTCACCTATCCTAGGACTACTCTAGTCCTAGCATGCTTAACTCTCTTAACCTCTTGGGCCTAATCACCGTCCAAAATGCTATGGCCGGGTTAAGAGGTTTAGTCTTATTATATCTCATATATATAGGACTATTTCAAATCCTGGGGTGTTGCAACCTTCTTCTGCTTTGGGCTGCATACACTTCTAGTTAGAGCATCTCCTAAACTAGTTTGGAGCTTCCGCTGTGCCGGCGAAGTAGAAATGGGATTTCGAGGTACAAAGGCATAAGCTCAAATTTGGATCTTCTACTTCTTTTCCATGTAGAAACTGGTGGGAGGGATTCCAATGAAAAAGCTATTAGTGCTTCTTCTAATGGCACTTTGGAAACAACACTAATCAATCAGCACTACAACCTGGGTCAAACAGGCCTTCGGTATGTTGTAGAAAAGAAATTATACCTTCTTTTAAAAGCCTTTGCAGCTTGTGCCTTTTAGGTAAATTTCCATCATTTCACTACTGCACGAAGCTTCCAGATCCATAACCTTGTTGCCTAAATTATATAATACAATATTACTCATAGTTTTGATTAATTTTCTTTTTTGCAGTCCGAGGAGGTCAAGAAGAGGTAGTAAATGGGACACAGAGAGACCACACTCCAGCAATCGTTACTTAGACAATGATAACACATTTGATCGGGACCGAAAGCGAAGTAGGCGGTTTCATGATGCTGCAGCACTGGAGGAACCTCCTGCTAGTGAAAAAGAAGTGCAAAATGATGTTGCGAAAAAAATCTCTGACCAAAAGGTTGATGGACTATCTGATGGCACCAAACGTTCATCTGATCGAGTAGATGCACCACGATCTAGCTCTTACTTCCAGGTTCTACTACTTTCCAATATGTTCAGGGGTTTTTACATATTATACATACATATTCTTGTAAAATTATCTATTTCTTGTATTCCCCCAAAAGTGTGTATTTTCAAAAACGATACCTTGTTGTCATCCAATTCATGGAAGGAAGTTGGTTTCGTATCACAAAGAGTATTCTAAAGACTAGTATTTTTGTAAATGTACAATAAGAAATTTACTTTTTGAAGGGCATATATTAAAATCACTAAAGATACGAGTGAAATTAGCTTTTCTATTACGGCTTGACAAGTAAGTTTTTAACACCTATCTTGAATTTTTTGTTGGCACTGCAAAGCTTTTATCATTGTTTAAAGTTTAGCTTGAAATTTTGAAACAAGAAGATGGCATCTTTCGGGTTTGGTTTATGCCAGCTGGAATTGGTTTAAAGAATGTTTAGCGTTAGAAAGTCAGCTCAAATTGGCAAAAACTAGTTTACAGGTAAAATTTTTGATTCTTCCATGATCATTCACTTTATCTCTTTTAGCATAGTGTAAAATCTTTGATAGACTGTGACTTATAGCTATATTTCCTCGTATATGTAACACAATACATCATTTTGATATAGCAAAATTATAGTGAAATGGATTTCTAATCTGGTTAGCTAGATTCTCAATCGATCTTTTGGGACTGAAAAGTTGAAATTGCTTACTCATGGCTGCTACGACTACTATCTCATACCCAATTAGTTCATAACCACATCAACCCACTTTCTAAAACACTAACTTGTTATGCAGTTTGAAAATTCGTTAATAAATGTGGGTTTCAGAACATTTTAGATGAGCTTAGCATCCTTTCTTTTAAATTTTACGCCAGATCAAATATAGTCATCAAGTTAGTTGCTTGTATTTCCAATATTACTGATCGTTCCTTACATGTACGCTTTGTCCTTTCATGATCTTCGCTCTTTCTAACCCAGGATTAAGATATACATTATACTTCCATCTTTACTGATTAGTTAACTTGCTCACTTCGCCTTTTTTTGGATATCCAATTTTTCTCACCTGACCATAGTAATACTAATGCTTCTCTTTCATCTTGATGATGGGTCGTTACCTTCATTGTGTAGCTGCCGTCAAGTTTTTGTTGTTATTTTTTAACAATTTTATCCTATGCCTTAATTGCCTTTTTATCATTTTTGTTGCATATAAGGTTTATTGTGATACGAGGTATCAGTTTTACTTCATTATATTCGTTGTCTTGCATACTCCCATTGTGGCAGATAGGGATCTAGTTTTGGCTTTTTGTGAGCTCTTCATAGGCATGCATAAATCTGATTTTGAGATTGCAATGGCTCTTTTTTTTTCTGATCTTGTGGGAAAGCTCTTGTAAATATTCTAATGACAAGTAATGGTGTAGCCATGGATGTGTATTGATGCCTTTTTTCTGGCATTTCATTGTTAAATCTTGAGCAGGACACCTAGATCTTTACTTTAATATTCTTTTCTCAGTTGAAAATTGCTACACATGCCATTCTAGACTTGTTTTTTTTTTTTTTTTTTTTTTATCCCCCTGTATTATCCATTATTTTTCCATTGAGTGACTAATCTCTAAATCAATGGGTAGTTCAGCAAGAATGCTGGTTGGATAATATTCTTTGTCAACTACTAGTCTTTCATTTTGTTCAAATGATACATTTCTCCTGGTCAAGCTGACTCATGCTTGGACCTGTGCCCTCAAGTACCTTGTTGTATACTATGCTTGTATGTACAGCATGATGAGCGCGGCAATACTGGGCACGGTGGTCGAAGCTATTCTCGCCGAGCTACTGGTGATTCTCGAACCTCCTATCATGATTTATCATCAGTCATTTGTCTCTCACAACTATAAGTATTGCAATTTTCTCTGTGCTCCCCTGAAAAATTAAAACTTACATCTTGCCCCCTCTAAATAAATTATCGAAGTGATAGATATTTAGCAGGTAAGAGTGATGAAAACTTGTAGTTATGATGGGTAATACATAAATTTCACTCTTTCAGGGGAGCAGAATGAAAATCAAAATATCACGATATTTGAAAGGTTTCTTTTTTCCATAATTTAACTATTCTTTATTTCAATCATCATGATGTCCTCAGATATTTATATATTTTTATACAGACCAGGGAAGATGGGATGATCGGAAGGAAAGGTCTAACGATACAATCAAAGACAAGATTGGAGATCATACTTTGCCGAAAAAGGCCGAGAGGTACCAGTCTCGAGGGGACAACAATAAAGAATGGAGACACGATGGGTTTTTCCAGTTGGAATCCGAGGCGCCCCCTGCCAAGAAAAGGCCGGCATTTAGTGAGAAGAAGATACCTAGAGAATCTCTAGATCACGGATTACCCGACAACAGTAAACCTGCATCGGAGGCCGCACAAAGGGAAGAAAGGGGGGCGCAGTATTTTCGAGGGCTAGATAGGTCCGATCGGCCATTCAGAAGGGCGGATGAGAGAGGCAGTAGGTGGGAAGAAGCAGCCTCCCAAAGAAGAGAATTTCGTCAAGGTGGATATCAACCTAGAGAGAGATTTGGCGGCGGGGGCACGAGGGGAAGAGAGAGGTTTAATAGTCGGTACAGTGAGAGAAACTCCTATCAACCCGGTGGCGTTAAAGTAGAGAAATGGAAGCATGATCTCTTCGACGAAGCGAACAGGAGCCCATCCCCAAAGAACGAAGAAGAGCAAATTGCGAAAGTCGAAGCCCTTTTGGCACTTTAAGGACTTGTATGCTTCTCCAGAGCAAAATAGCTTCTCTGATCAAAACATTGGGTGATTCTTGGTTCTGGGGCTCTCTGGTTCTCTGCAGATAACCTTCAGTTGGAAAATTTTAAAAAAGCAAAGCTGGTTTGTTTGGATTTTGTGAATCTAGTAAATCTTTTCAGATGTGAAGGAGAGATGATTGTTTAAGAAAAGTTGGGTCTTCTCGCACTTCTGATTGTGCCGAGAGGAGCTTGTTATCTTTGAAGTCAGTTCTTCCAAGAGTGATGGTAAGGGCGCCTCAGTCAGAATGTGCCGTAATGTAATACAGTTGGTGGGTCAGTTTTACGCGAGCGCCATTCCATAGACGGTTATTTAGCTTGGAGGCACATTAGTAACCAAACTTATTGGCAGCACCCTGATGATGTACGTTCTTCGATACCGAAATTTCCTATTGTTTTCATTTTCAGTGAGTAATAGGAGTATTTCAGTGAATGATCTAATACAGTTGATGAATCAGTTTTACACAAAAGTAATATTTCATCAGAGGTCATTTAGCTTGGAGTGCATTTGAAATACCTACTTTGCACTTTGATACCTAAATTTTCCTCTTGTTTAGATTTTCACTGCCCACTATTTGCAAGGTTTATGAGCCATTAGTTGCATATCCCTACAGGACTACATGGTCTCTCTCTATGTTTTAAAGGTCATAATCTTTTTTTTTTTTTTTTTCTCGTGCAATGTATATACATTAGACTTTTTTTAGCGCCGGTAATCAAAATTTTCACCCATATACTAAATTAATAATTTGGACATAAATTTTAAATTTTAAATTTAATTTTAGATTTAAATATTAATTTTAATTTTAGTTTAAAATTTTATATTTTATATTTTATATTTGATTTTTTTTAAATTTAGATATTAAATTTTAATTTCAAATTTTAAATTTTAAATTTCAAGTCTTAAATTTTAAATTTTAAATTTTTAAAATTTTAAAATTTAAATTATAAGTTTTAATTTTTAAATTACAAAATTTCAAAAGTCAAATTTTAAATTTTATATTTCAAAGATTTAAAATTTTAAATTTTTAAAATTTAAATTTTAAGTTTCAAATTTTAAATTTTAAACTTTAAATTTTAAAATTTTAAATTTCAAATTTGGATTTTGAGTTTGAAATTGAGAATTTAAATTTGGATTTAAAAATTGAAAATTTAAATTTAGATTTAAAAATTAAAAATTTAAATTTTAAATTTTAAATTTTTTGTGCAAATTTTATTTTTGTGCCCAGATTTTAATTTTAAATTTAAAATTAAAATTATTTTAAAATAAAATTAAGTAAAAAATAATTATTTGCAAACGATAATTTTTTTTTATCAAATAGATTTATAAAATTACTTTAGAAAAATTATTTTTTATTTAAACTTAGGTAAATATTTTATAATTTTTATCAAAATTAATTTTTTAAACTAAAATTAATTATATAAAAATTATTTTTTTAGTATTTAGGTCAAACGCGACAATAGTAACAATCAAAATGTCCATATGTTAGACGCCATGTTTTTCAAGATATATTATTACTGATGACGCTTCCAGTAGTTTCAAAATTAATAGCACAGAAATTATTAACCCTTATCCAATAAATTACTTTAAAATTTAAAGATATTTTTGCTTATGGAGTATGAATTATGCGATGCATTTTTTAAAGATATTTTTGAGTAATACAATCTGTACATTCAAAATTGAATGTACGATATATATTCTATCTATTTTAGAGTAAGAATTTATTCACTAGTAATTTTAAAATAACTAATAAAATTTATTTTATTCTGAAATGAATAGCATGCAAAATGTACATCCTATTTGAGAGGTACAAAAAAATATTTTTCTTTTTAAAAATAGTTACTAGTAAAGTTGTAAATTATTAAGGTAGAAATATATAAAACACATTTAAATTATAGATAATTTTGATTTAATTATTTATGTTTTTTAAAATTTGATTTTAGTAATCTTTTATTTTTATTCAATTTAAGTAATAGAATATTTTTTGGATATAAAATTTGAATTAATTATTTATTTTGCTAAATTTACAGTTGTATAAATTATATAAATATATTAATTAAATTTATATATATAAATGACGTATTAAAAATTTAAAGTTAAAAGAGTCACTAATTAGTCCAAATCAAAATCATGGACCATTTTATTTAATCTTTTAAAAATTTTGAGTTTACTATATAAATTTTTAATTTATTAGATTTGACTGAGTGAACGATATTTTCACTTTAATATTTAAATTCATATTTTACCTTAATAAATTTATAGTTGTAAGAATAGTATAAAATATGTTGATTAAATTTATAAAATTAAATAAAGTACTTAAATTTAAAATTATAATATTATTGACCAACTAAAATTTAAATAAATTTAAAAAGTAAATAAATAATAAAATGAAATTTTTTTAAAAAATTAGATATTTAATTTAAAATAATTTATACTATTTTATCAATGATTAATATGCCACTTTTTAGCATCACTAATAAAGGGGCTTTTTTTGAAATTGACCATCTGAAAAATTTTATTTTTAAAAATAGCCCTATAAAATTAAAATTTACAAAAATAGCCCAACTAGGCGCTAGCTGTACACGCCACGTGAGCGGGTGATGGTGGTGTGGCGAGTTGAATGCGCGTTTGGAGAGCGCGTGTCTAGACACGCGGCGTGTCTAAACACGTGCGCTCTCAGAGCGCGTGTCTAGACACGCGCTCCCTATAACCTTAGTTAGTTAATTCGCGTATTATTCGCGAATTATTCGCGAATTATTGAGAATTCGAATTAAACGGTCCGTTCACGAATTTTTCAAAAAATTCGGATTAATTCGATTTTTTTTTTCAAAAATTATTATTCGCGAATAATTCACGAATTCCGAATTTTTTTCCCAAAAATTCGGAATTATTTTTTTTTTGAATTTCAAAAGTTAAACCCAATTTTTTTTTTAACCAATAGTCCAAGATTCTGGTGCACAGTTACCCAATACCCACTGCATTAACCATTGCCCATTGGGTGAAACAATTATACACTTTATATAATTTTCCTTTTCAAGAAAAAGAAAAAAAATTACAGAGAATCATCACTTACACTTTACAGTTTCCTTTTCCAAAAAAAAAAAAAAATAAAATAAAAATTACTGTTCACAGAATCACCACTTCACTTTCACCCCTGACCCCACAGCACAGCCTAATTATTTTATTTTGTATCTATTTATTTTTATATTCTTAAAAATTATAACTGATTATGCTTATAGTATAAATCTAGAAAAAAAAATTAATTTAATAGCCGAATTTTTAATCCCGAATTTTTAATGGGTGAACGTATAATTTTCATATAAATCACGTATCCGAATAATTATCGAATTCATTTTTTTACCGAATTTTTTAACGAATTTAAAAATCATGATACAAATTTTATCCGTTTTATATCCGAATCGAATTTTTGCCGAATCCAAATTAACTAACTATGCCTATAACCCCCGACCCGCCCCGACACCGCCGCCCTCATCTCTGCCTGCCCTATCTCTCGCTCTCTCCCTCTCTCTCTCTCGTTCGCCGCAACACCCGCCGCCGTCGTCGGAGGAGGAGAAGGATCCGCCGCCGTCGTTGCCTCTTGTCTTCTCTGCTCTCTCTCTCTCGTTCGCCGCAACATCCGGCGCCGTCGTCGTAGGAGAAGGAGCCGCCGTCGTCGCCTCTTCTTATTTATTCAGTGTAATTCCTTCCTTAAAATTTTTTCACTGGGTATGCAAACGAGTATGCAAACGAGTGATAGTAACAAGGTAGCTAGTACCAAACTGTAGTTAATTATCGTCAGACAAAATCCAACAATTCCGTCCTTAAAATTTTTACACTGGGCATGCAAACTAAGTGACAGTAACAAGGTAGCTTGTACCAAACTGTAGTTAATTAAGCTGATTGCAACGGTTCAACAATCAAATTAGTGTTCAATTTTTTTTTCAATCAAATATTATTATTGATGCCACAGTAATCAGGATTCTTATTTTGTTTTTCTTGGTGAATGTGGCCTAAATATTTGTCCTTCCATTTCTATCAAGCAAATGTATATGCTGGAATTCAAGTTATATTGCTGATCAAATAATAGATGTAAGAATCAAATTCAGAATCTTTTGAAACAAAAAAGATTTAGAGCTAGATCTGATCGATATTCTTTTATTTTAAAGACTAGTGGAGGAGATCCCACCCTTGTTTCAAGGGTGGGGTGTACACCATAGACACCATTTGGGATGTATAGGTAGCATTGCTTTTTTTTTTTTTTAAGAAAATTGTGGAAATATTTCCTTAGCTGTAGGCCATTTTGAAATATGCCCCTCAATAGCATTAAATTTATCTAGTTAATTTTAATTTTTTTTTTTGTTAAATTTATTGGTCCTATTAGCTATTAGTCACTAATTTGTGTGGTTTTATTTGCCAAAAATTGATCAAAGCTATTAAATTTGATGGAATCACCTATGTATTTGACAAAAATTTCTAATTTTATGGACTAAAATTACTCAATAGCATGTAGCTTGAGAGGGTCTCCAGACACATTACCTGCTTTACCTTCCTTTTTTTTGGTTTATTACTAATTTGGACCTTGAATTTTGACCCGCGTTCAGTTTTGTCCTCGTTAAAGTAAGTTATCAGCTTAAATTTTGAAGTCAAAATATCGTTGGCTAACTCACATCAAACAAATTGAAAGACTAGATAGTAAAATCAAAATTTTGAAAGGTTAGCCAGCCAATTCAAAATAATTATTTTCAACCTAGGAGTTTTGCCTTCAGCCCATTGCAGTATCCTCCCCAGTCATCTATTTAATTTACTGTCTGAGACATGGGTGCTACGCCAGCACCATAATTTGATTTCTATTTTCTTTGTTAATATTGATGATTATGCATATTTTGATGTGATTTCAATAACATATTTGTTACTTGTGTACTAAGAATCTTGCTGTTAGGGTTGTAATATAGTTGGATTCAGATAAATGTAGAATTTGGAATGAAATTGAATTAATCAAATAGAATTTGGGAACATAATCTAATTACAAAGAATCTATTCAAATTGGAATGTTATATAACTTAATTCAATAAAAGTCTAACTGACTAATTATATTGTTTATTGATAATTTTAGTACGTCAGTATGTCTGGTGAATGTGTTCCGTTTTATATTCATTGGGACGGAAATTTACTCGTGAACAATAATATACCACAATATATTGGTGGATATAAAGAATTGATCGGAATTCGCCGCGACATCACATTTCGGGATTTCGAAGCAGAAATATATAAGGTCACTAATTATGATCGAGCGGAATTCCGTCTTCGCATAACAGTTCGATGTCCAATGGGACCTAATGAATGGGAATTACTTGACATATCAAGTGATCATGGGATTATAGGCGTGATGAGTTTTTTCCCATTTCATGGTTGCATAAAAGTATACGTAGAGAAGCAAGTGTTGACTACACGTGATCGTCCAACCTCTGTTTATTCGACGAGAATGTGCAATAGTGCTTATCAAAGAGATTCTGTCGATCTTGAACGATTTCGTACATCAAGGTATGAAAATTTATTCAACTAATTTATGAATTTCAATCTTTGTCCTTTATTAGTATAGATGCGGAAAATGAATAATTGATACTTTATAAGTATTACAGAGTGTCTGAAGTCCCATGTGTGCCAGTGAGTACATCATTACCATATACTACTGTGGATCCATATCTATTCGGTGGAGTTGATGAGCGGTAAGTGATTATATGATTTAATGACATAAAATCTGAATAGATTTGAATAGTTAATCATAAATATCATTGCAGGTCAACTATCCATCATAATCTATATGAGGGTCCATCATCTAGCAATCGAGAATGCACTGATCTAGAGTTGAGAAATATAAATGAAAATGAGGAAGTAATAGAAAGTGATAATGAGCAAATAAATAGCAGTGACGATGAGCATGTAAGTGAAACCGATATGGACTCTTCAGATGATGATAGTGATGGTATCCCACCATCTATTGATTTTGGTCATGATGGCGGTTTGAATTCTCTTACATATGCCATTCAAGATGAAGGGATTGAATGGATTGAAAATTCATTTGCAAACAACGATGATGTCGAGGATCCGGTAGAATTTGAAGAATTTGAAGATCACCGACAACGTTTTTTACTGGGCAATGAATTAATTCACCAAACCGTTGTTGACCAAAATATTTATCAAGGTCCTCCGAGTGATGATCAATGGAAAGATCGGGTATTTTCTGACAAGACGTCCTTGGTGAATGCTTTGGATCGATGGCACATTGAACATAATGTGCAACTTAGAGTTGTTAAATCAAACACAACTAGATATACCGTGAGATGTTTGGTCAATTCTTGCCCATGGAGATTACATGCCTCTCGACCCAAAGGTTCATCACATTTTAAAGTAAAGACTTATGCGGGACCACATACATGCATGATTCCTATTTTGAATACAATGCATAGGAATTGTACATCTTCTTTTATATGTCAACATATACTACCCACAATGAAGGCAAGGCTTGCTATGAGTCCTACAGAAGTTCAAACCAGAATTCGGAGTGACTTTCACGTCACCATTTCATATAGCAAGGCTTGGCGGGCACGGAATAAAGCCTTGCAAATTACTTCAGGTACATTCCTTTACTACTAATTTTATTCATGAAATTTATTTATTATTTCTAAATAGCTTTTTATGTAGATTTGGGCATGGGACCATCTTCATATCGGTCGACCAGAGATAGTCGGACCACAGGCTGACCTTATTGATGTGCTCCTAGGTTGCAGGTATGTATTAAATGTTAAGTTTTCAGTATTTTATATTATCATTACTAAATATGATATAAATGAAACAGGTGGAATAATAGTTTGGCTTTTCGGGACAATGTCAGGACGGCTGACATTGAGTTTTATTGTGATCAACTTGATTGCCAGTTTGAGTCCCAGGTACATGAGTTAATTATCATAAGTTTTCATTCACATAATTTTCATTTAAATACAAGTTACTTATCATATACTTTTTACAATAGATTATATGGAGCTTATATACAGATGATATACTAGGGTCACTTACACCCTTTTGTCTAGTGGGGTCGCCGGTATGGCGATCACGGACGACCCTAGTATGTTTTCATATTATTGAGCTACATCTTCCGGATCGGGTGCTTCGTCATTTTGGATTTCGACAGCATATACCCGACGCAGTAGTTGCTCTACCTCGCATCACTTCACGAGGTAGAGCGGGTGAGAACTGGGCGGCATTTCATTCCATACATATTCAACATTGGGACGATCGACTTCAGTATATAGTAGAGGTGGACCCCCATGTAGATCCCGATTATATACGCACCGCTTCTATGTACATGCAGTGGTATTGGAGTATCACCAGGAGGTGGATATCTACTCCAGTCCAGCGTCCCTCCCTTGCATATCAGCCCCATGGACATCACGAGAGATTTTTGGTATGATATAATAATTAATTTAATATTCAAACGAAAGTCAATGTAATTATTGTGATACTGTTTTCATTTCAGGTCGATCTCATTCAGAGAACAGAATATATGGTCAGAAGTGTACTACCCCAGCTTTCACCTACTGGAGCACCTTTCGACGTTCTGACACGTGCTGCTGCTCAGATGGAGGATGGTTTACTCACTGTACAGACATTACCACATACTACACCTCCACGCCCAGCAGATCATGGTGGAGCTTCGACATCGGGGACACAGGAGGCAGATCATGCTGGAGCATCGACGTCGGGGCATGCACCATCACCATCAGATATTACGCCACCATCAGGGTATGTACCACTTGGTCGTCGTCAACGAGGACCTGATCTTATTTTTTTTAGGCGAACACGGCACCGACAGCCCTCTCATATCGATCAGCCCTCATCTTCAGCTCCTTCACAGCCAGAGGGCACAGTCATCTCACGTCTGGATCAATTGGACAGTATAGAGCCATTTGATTAGTCTATATTGTCGTTATGTATTGTTATATTTATATTTTTTTATTGTAATGTGATGTCGTGTTGTATTTTGTTGTGTTTTGTTGTGTTGTTGTTTTGTTGTGTTGTTGTATTATTTGATGTGATGTGATGTGTTGTGTTGTGTTGTGCGATGTGATGACCGGTTGTTGTGTTGTTGTGTTGTTGTTTTGTTTGATGTGATGTGATGTGTTGTATTGTGTTGTGTGATGTGATGACCGATTGTTGTGTTGTGAATGCCCTGGCGACTCTACCTAATCACAAGAGGGTTTTTTCTGCTGGTTCAGATGGGCAGGTATGTTCTTTAGCATTTAACTTGTTAGTCGGTGTTGACTAGTGCAGTATCTCATTGAATTGATTTGACATTTGAAATTCTTTGGATAATTTTGTGGATAACTATTCTAAAACTATTCTAATTTAGCAATCTCGAATTTTCACGTGGACATCATTTTGAGCTATATTTTGTGCATATGATTGATTATCTGCCATTTTTTTTATGTTAAACCTTTAACATCTTTTTTGCTGTTTCATGATTGCCATTTATTTGTAGAAAGTTCATCCTTCTCGAAACAATTCCTTTGCTCAAAACATTTTTCCTGTAAAGATGGTACCAGGGTAGTCCTTATTGTTGTTAAGATTTAATTAAATTGTTGGATAATCATTTAACATAATAATGTATCTAGTCTGAAATTTCTTCCTAATATCATAGATTGATCCAGTTAAGTACAAGAGCATCTCTTCTGGATTTGGTGTCTTGCTGAAAGAGCAAGGCATCAGGGGCTTCTTCAGGGGTTGGGTACCAACCCTGCTTGGTTACAGTGCCCAAGGGGCTTGCAAGTTTGGGTTCTACGAATTCCTCAAGAAATACTACTCAGATATTGCTGGACCTGAGTATGCTGCCAAGTACAAGACGTTGATTTACCTCGCTGGTTCCGCTTCTGCTGAAGTCATCGCCGATGTGGCTCTCTGCCCCATGGAGGCAGTAAAGGTGCGCGTGCAAACTCAGCCCGGTTTTGGTAGGGGTTTGAGTGATGGGCTCCCCAAGTTCATCAAATCTGAAGGATATCTGGGGTAAAATCTGAGCCCTTGATAATCTTGATCATCTTGTTTTAGTGTTGCTCTTTTGTTCGTTATTCTCTATTGCTTCATTATAATCTTTTGAAATGCAGACTATACAAAGGATTGGTTCCTCTCTGGGGGCGTCAGATACCTTGTAAGCTCTTTTTTTTTTTGTTGACATTTTAGACCAATTTATCATATACTGGCAGCCTCAGCGTTTGAATTGATGATGGTTATTTTGTGACATATCAGAAAATCTTGAGAAATTGTGCCAAATAATGTATTTCATTTCCATTATTATGATTCTAATATGATAACCTTATCCTTTCCATATCATTTCCAATGGGCAAATTCAGTTGGAAATTTGTGTTTCTATCATACAGCATATGTAGGGTAGTTGTTGGTGCTATATTATTTGTTGACAACATTAATGGAAAATATGCTATATGCTGAGAAGAGTTGGTGGAATGTTGTATAGATTACTGCAGTTCATTAGCTTCTATAAAGATAATTTTTATATTTTTGCAGTTGTCCATTTCATCAGTTATCAGTTAATTGATTTTCGTTTATGTATTTAAATAGAAAAAAAAAAAAAAAAAAAAAAAAAAAACAGATTTAACCTAAAGCATGCTTGTGTTAGGCACACTCAGGTTAATGATTTAAGCAAGCATGGCTATAGAACCCTGCTGTTTTGGTGTATATAAATTGATGAAATTGGTGGAAAAACTAGTATATTGGCTCTCAAATGTCATATTTTCCTTTGTAAAGGGTAATTAACTACTCAACAATGGGGATTGTATTTAATGACTTAGATCCAACATGACTGGAAAGATGATTTTGTGGATAACTATTCTAAAACTATTCTAATTTAGCAATCTCGAATTTTCACCTTGCCTGATGTTATGGATGTTATAAACTTAGTTTGCTGATAAGGTTATTTTCGAAGTTATAAATGAGTTTGTGGTAGCACTTATCACATTGAAGAAGATTAGACAATTAAGTTTATTCATGATTTAAATATGTTCTAGATTAATGCTGTTTGTCTGGCAGTATCAATTTCAATAGATGTCTTAAGATATATAAACAGTGAAGACTTTAAAACTATTATTAAGCAAAAGGTGCACTGATCATGTATCTAATTATAAGTGGCCTGTGCATGCAAGGTGTTCTTTGCTTATCAAGGTATTATTATTTGGATACAATTTTTTTTTTTTACTTCTGATACTTACTCTAATTTTATTCCTTAGAAAGTCAAGGCACTGTTGATACCTTCCTATATATTATGCACATATTAAAAAGCAAAGAAAAATTACAAAGCATGCATTTCAGCTCAAAAATGAAAAATTACAGGAAACCATGCATCATGAAACCATTGAAAAACATCGAATGTAAGTTCTCCAAAACGACAAGTTTCTAGAACGGAGAACAAATCCATTTACTGACAATATGTCAAGATTATTGTGGAAAAAAACAATCCATTTAATGAGTCATGAAAAGGAAGCTTTGGACAACTACCATACTTGAATCAGGGAAAGAAAAGTAGTAAAAAACTAAAAATTATTCAAACAGGTTTTTGATAAACCATTACAGAATTTTATTTGTTCACCTTACTTGCATTTCTTTTTCCGAAATAATTGCCATACAGTAAAATCAAATCATCAAAATGAAAAGGAAACAATCAATTGAAGAGAGAGTTAGAGCAATAAAGCTATGGTATCCAACAAATCAAACAGTATTACACTATTCTTACAAAAGCAACTACGTTTTAGCCTCAACAACCCCAAGAAAAATCCGAGAAGGCATATGAGAATAGAATAAGTACACAAAAGTCAACCCTGAATCACGCACCAAAAATCAAGGCCTTTTAAATACGTGCCTAAAGAGCGCGTGTCTAAACACGCGCTGTGAGAGCGCGTGTCTAAACACGCGCTCTCACAGCGCGTTTTTAAACACGCGCTCGCGCGTGTTCAGACACGCGCTTCGGGAGCTCGTGTTTAAACACGCGCTCTCCAAGCGCGTGTTTAGACACGCGCTCCCAACGCGCGTGTTTAACTTGTCCACCTCAGCACCCGTCTGGCGCGCACACGTGGCGCCCAGTGACACAAGTAGGGCCATTTTTGTAAATTTTAATTTTATAGGGCTAATTTTGAAAATAAAATTTTTCATAGGTCAATTTCAAAAAAAGCCCATAATAAAGTGATACGTCATTGTCACACGTCACTACCAACATACTAGTATTCAAGGAATAATTATAATAATAATTTAAGATTTTAGTTAATATTTTAATATTTAAAATGGTTTTAGTTTTAGACTGCGTTTAGTAATTGGATAAAAAAAAATTAGCTGTTTATAACATATTTTTTAAACGGTAATCATCGCGAGTCTAGCTTCTATTATTCCACAATTGTTCTGTAATACTAGTACAAAGGGCATCGCCCCACCGAGAGTTTGATGGACTCGGCAATGAAATATCTCCATCTTCCTCTTTATCTCCGGTAGCCTGTGGTCAAGTGATTCGTTGAAATATGTATCACTTCCCGCATTCTTGCGAATAAAATTATGTATCACACAACATGCTATAGCAATTAGACATTGCACCCTATAGAAAAACATTGTTGCATTATTTAAAATCTTGAAGCGCTTTTTCAATATTTCGAATGTCTTCTCCACCACATTTCGTAATTGCGCACGACGGTGATTATAAAGATCCCATGAACTGCGATGTACACGACTACGTGCGTTACTATCAAATTGGCTCAAATGATATCGCTTGTTTCTATACGGTGCCAGAAATCTGTCTGTGATCGCGTACTCAGAATCAACCAAGTAAAATTTTTCTGTCGACGTAAAAATATATGTCACGCCCCGGGGTCGAAACTGCGACCCGGGCCCGCCAACAGATCCGCCACCTATGCTAAACCCGCATAGGCGAAGCGTCTAACCTGCAAAAGATAGTACTGTAGCTACACAAATATCAGAGCTGAAATGAAATGCTGTAAGATAAAAAAAAAAAATCCAATCACTGTACATCATGAAATAAAGTACAATATCCATTTCCTCAAATACAGATGATCATCATATAATGTTCTCAGTACAGCATCTCTCAACTATAAAAGGAGATAAACTAAAACTATAGTACATCAGTCTCAATATCAGTCTCTCCAAATACAAAAGATCTCTCTCCAAATAAAACAGTAAAAACCAGCCAACAGCTACCATGAATCTCCATCCAGGGAATACAGCTACACTCCTCGGGTGGTAAAGATCTAGCCCGTGACTCCCTCGCCTCGAACAACGATCGAAGATCAGCAACTCCCGAAGAAAACACTGCAAAACAGGGGGGAAGAAGAAGCAAGGGAAACAACAATGGGGGTGAGAACCACTAGTAAACCAGTAGCCTCCCCCTGTGGGTAAAGCCTCAAGCTCCGGCGTACCCACTAAGTCTACTAGAGGCAAGAAAAGGGGCAAGTGGTAAAGCTGTAAACAGAACTACTGAATAAAAGGGGGAAGCCAAAACAAGTATGCCTCTAAATGCAATACCGAAGGAAATGACGGTATGAATGCATCAGAAAACAGTATCTGATCAAATAGACCCAATCTAGTGCCACCAGTAAAACTGGTACTGCCTGCTCTGCTGTCGAACTCAAGAGCTCAGTAGGGAACCAGCACATAAGGCTCGAAATCCCCATCAGTCCTCACAACCCACCGTGGTGCCCGGCGCTCGGCACCGTGAAAAGCCTACTCCGGAGTGGCACTCGAGGGGAGCGACCCACACGAGTAAAGTATCTCTGTAACCAATGTCTCACAATAGCAGGACTGGATCATGACTATGACCAAAGTGGGAAACTCCGTCCACTAATAAAACCCCGATCTGATGCAATAATACTCAAAAAGTGGGAAACACCATCCACTAGGAAAATCTGATACCCAATCTGATGCAACAGTAAACATCCGGTCAACCGCCCAAAGTCCGCGGTCACCGCAATAACCCACAACCCACAATTGGGTAAAATAATCAAGATCCGGTCAACCGCCTACTGTCCGCGGTTGCCGCAATAACCCATAATCCAACATCAAGAACACCCTGTCACTGACCCTCAGATCCCGGCTACACTATCCCAAACCTCTGCTCGAACCCGAGCAACAAGACTCAAAAGTCTAAATAAAAGGGAGAAAGAAAGCAATCATGGTTTCTCCTAAGTCAAATCCCAATATGATAGTGTAGCAATAAATAGTGGCCTATCTAGATGTCCAAATAAGCATGCAAAAGTCCTCAGCAATGTGAAAGAGAGAGAATGTCCAATAAGCGTTTTACATGTGTAATAAGTAATACTATCCACATAAATATAATAATCATGCTAAAATCATTAGTCAACTACACATGTATATGATCCCTGATCCATAATAAATCCCCAGAGTGAAACCCGCACAATGATAAATCATTATGTCCCACCAATTAATCTATTTAATCCATTTTCATAAAATCTGGGTGCTAAAGTAGCATGTCAATTATCAATAATAAATTACTCCAATGATCATGTTCCTACAGCAGTATTGCCCCGGTAATATCCCCAACATGCTATATCCACCAAAGAAATCTCAGATGCTAGGCTCACATCTATAACAGTCAAACATGCAGGATACTCAATCAATATGCTCAACATTGGGGGTTTTCTAATAAACTTAGTGAGTAAGTCAGATGTAGAGGCAAGCAACAACCACCCACCTCGAAAAGCGCGCACCGCACCAAAAGAAACATCTCGCTGCCCACAGTCCTCTAACACAGCAGTCCATCGAAAACTGTGCCCCACTGCATAAAACATTGCGCACAATTAATCCCAAAACTGTACAATTTCCTACAGTCCAAAATCAGCCCCCAAAAAGGGTAAATAACACCTCTGCCCAGTCCTCAAGAAAATCCAGAAAATTCACGGTCGCATTCCTCGCGAAAAGTAGCCCCAAAACGACTGTTTAAACGCCCAGATCTGATACCTGTAGACCAAGATAAAAATAAAACACCGCAGCACCTCAAAACCTCCCAAATCAAAATTCCTGTAGCGATCTGTCCAAGAAAAGCTTAATTATCACCTTCGAAATAATTTCCATAAATCTCAGAAAAATCACCACTGTGTTCCTCGCGACGAGTAGATCAAAATCGAGTCCTAAAAAGCCTTGATCCGATGTTCCTAGGCTGAGATAAAAAATCGGCAAGTCGGTGCTGTCCAAAATCCATCACAGAAAAATAGGGGTCAAAGATGCCTTGGGAAATGTGCCAAAAGTGCGAAACGGAGCGAAGCGATCAACACAAAAATCGAAGTCTTACCTCTTAGGAACACGCTGTCGAAGAAATCGTCCAAAAACTCCTCCTGGTTTGCTCACAGTGAATTTCTGACTGAACTGTGACGGTAACGGGCCGAAATGGGGAGAAAACCGAGGCGAACTGTAAAATCGATATCGCCGTTGCCGAGCTTCCAGAAATTCCGGGGATCCACCATTAAAACCAGAGCACCAAGGGGAACAAACTTTGTATACATCTCTCCCTCTCATTCCCTTTCTATCACTCGGAAAAAGCAGAAAAGGAGGGGAGTGGAGGCCTATTTATAGGCCCACAAAACAAATCAGAAAATGACCACTGTGTCCCCGGTTTCGGGCGCCCGAAACTTTTGGGCCCCGAAACCGGGCGCACACAGTGGCCCGGCCCACTCGGCCCAGGCCCGCACACCAGATCCGGTCGGACCGCACACCCGTCCAACCCGCTCCTCCTCACGACACGTGTCCCCGAACACGGTACAGCCGATCCGGCCGCTCCCATCGCGCCGCATGGCGCTCCACTGGTCAACAGGGCAGTTGGCGCTGGCCAATAGCCGGCCGCCACGTGGCGCACGCGTGCGCCACGTCGGCGCCGTGGCCGCCACGCCAGCCGCCCCTGCCACCTGCCGCGCCCCCCTGCCACCTGCACGCGCACAGTGACGCGCCCAAACCCCGCGCGCCACGTGTCCAAGCCATAAATTGGCTGCACCCGGTGCACCCTACTTCATGCACCGAACCAATGCCAAGCTGCCACGTGTCTTCCCGCCCAATCCACCATGCACCACACTTCTCCGTAGACCGCGACCTGTGAACCATCCAATGGGAAGCTGCCACGTGGCACCCCGCTCCGGTGCACTCCAGCCGCGTGGACCGCGCACCCGCGCGCCCTGCCCGCGCGCCCTGCGCGCTGCCCGCCGCAGCTCTCCGCCTGCTCGAGGCCGCGCCGCCGCTCTCCGCCGCTGCCCGCCGCCGCCGGCGATCGCCGGAATCACTGTTCCGGCGGTGAACAGTAACCCGAGCTCAAAAACATCAAGTGGGTAGTCCATTTTGACCGTTTTCGCGCGCTGAATCCAAATTTGACGTCCGATTTGCCAAATTTCAACTCTGAAAATTGCCGAAGGCACCCGGAAATGTGTTCTTACCCCGAATTTCGCGCGGAGCCCAATTTTAATATCCGTTTCGCGCGAAACCACTTCTAAACCCTCCACGGGGTCCTCCGATCACTCACATGATCCATTTAAGCCCCGAAGTCCAACACTTGTGCCCAATTATGCCCCAAACACTTCCAACACACCATGTAGGCCTCCAATAGCCACCCCAACACATAGCAGCAGCTCTGCGGAGATCCTGGTCATCACAATATATCATGCAGTGCTTCTGCAATTTTATATGTAATCGAAAATATAACTATAATAGAAGAAATTTTCTTCTTTTTTTATACCTTCAGGTACTGTAAAACCTCCACTTTCACATGCCCATCTGAGGACTTGCATATCAGCGGCGAATCCTTCCCACCCAGTGCAAACAAAAAGGAATTGATGATCAAATGAGACGGCAGCCATCATATTTTGCGATGTAAATCATTTTCGACACCGAAAACGTGATTGCTTGCTCAACTTGACAACCACCGGAATATGCGTTCTATCCACCGCACCGCATTCTGCAAATGTACATTGAACATTTAATAACTACTTTTGTAAGTCATCATTGGTAATACTCAATACCAATCGTACAAAATATGATACATTACCTTGAAAGGATAAAAATTTATATTATCTCTGATTCGCGGATGCACTTCACTATTGCTTGCCGGTAGAGTTATGTATTCGTCTTTTAACATAACGATGCCCCGCAGTACATTATTAAAATGTCTACTAACTGTTTTCCCTGAATGTTGGAATGTTTCGGCGATCATCCTATTCGCAACGCCGTGGCCAATACAAAATAGAAATATTCTAAGTTGTTCATCAGCAGTCATATTTCTTGTGCTATATATAAGTCCCTTTCCAACGAGCTCATCTTGTAGAGCAATGAATGTGGTAGTCGTTATTCGGAAATGCTGGTACCCACAGTCTGGATGACCATTTAAAATATCACCAATAAATTGATGCACACTAAATGGTCGGGTTCGTCATGATTGTCTTATGATTGTATTAACAGATGTCAGCCTTGAGTAATGAGCATCGCATAAACTTCATCTCAATAATCATCATCTTCATCTAGTATCGTCATTATATTTGTAACGAGTTCCGACGAAAATATAGTGCGATTAAACGAAACATCCATTAGTGCTGCAAAAAGATTATAGTATTAAAACAATATATTGCAGTATATATACATTGTCTAAACAGTACAAACATGTACGTCAATTATGTAATACATATCGTACCATATTAAATAGTAGCTATTGATTAAATAATTTGCACAAAAACTGCACATAACATTGGTAAAATCAAGCACTGACATGTACGACATATGCACATGGATCATTTATGTACAAAACTTATGTTGAGATCAAAATACTACATGCAATTTAATAGTACAGCTACCAACATCAAACGGTTTTCCAAAATGAAACAATATACCAATACAACATACAACATACAACATAACGGTTCTCCAAAATGAAACAATACAACAATACAACATACAATATAACGGTTATTCAAAATGAAAAAAGCTAGTTTTCAACATAAAAGAAAGCACCACAAAGTTACTAAAATATTACATAAAAAAATACCACAAAGTTACTAAAATATTACATAAAGAAAGCACCACAAAGTTATTAAAATATTACATTCTGGGGAAAAACTGTCTAAACAAAACATTTTCTTTCGTAACTTACCGATCGATCCACATCAAGGCAAGCTCGTCGTTTATCGTCATAAATACTTGTCTATTCTTGTCCTCTTTTAATGTCTCTACGGTTGCCAATGCCCTCTTATTTATGATTCCGTGCAAAGAGTATACTCGACCCATACACTATTGATTAAATTCAAAATCTAAATTTATTCTATTTTTTATTTTATTTTATTTTGTTTTGTTTTTATTTTATTTTTTTTAACGCACAACGTTCGCGCGTAGCGCGCGCTGCGCGCGGGCGTTACAGGCCGCGCTCGGGCGTTACGCTCCCTTCGCTCCGCTCCCTACGTTAATTAGAACGTGGCCAACGTTCTAATTAACGTTGCCCAACGTATAATGTTGGCATGTATATATATAGATATATATAGGTGTAGAGAGGGTGGCAGTGGCGCGATAGAGTTTTTGCAGAAAAAAAGGAGATCTGAGTGAAGAGAGAAAAAAAACCATATTAATTTGATATTTGAGAAATTTTATAGTTGATTTTATTTTTTTGGGTGTTGAAAGAAACTCCGTCAACCTCTTCCGCGTTCGTGTCCGTAGGAGGAGGAATTCCGGTCGTATCTTGGGGCGGTGTTTTCGATTAATCCCGCACGAAGGAGGAAAATACGCCTTAGGACAGTGTCTCGCGCGCTTCCGGATCTCTCGTTTTCGAACTCTTCGTCGTATATTTTGGATTTAGCTATTATCTGTAAGTCTAATTTATTTTGTTATCACAAATAATTAGTTGGATTTTAATAACAATCAAATTTTTGTTGTGGGTAATTCCCAACAGTCTAAGGCGTACTTCCATTTGATTGCGATTAAAATCTGACGGTGCTAATCCATTAAGAAATATATATTGCATATAATTCTGTTTGTCAACTTGATTGTATGTCTGTCATCCAAATTTAAATAAATTGGAATTAGCATTTTTAAATTATATTTGCATATAATTTATTTGCAATTTATTACATTTTTTTCGGATATTTTAATTAAAAAAAATATTCACTGTAGTGTACTTAGTATGGATAAAATTTTTTTTCTAAAATATATATTTTTTAATCAATTGCAGTATAAAAAGCATTTTGATTGCATATATTATCTATTTAAATTGCTATAAATTTAAATTGTTTGGGCCATCTGCTTGCTGTTGAATGAACTTTCATAATAAACTAATTGTGAATACTTAAACCCTAAAATATTTTGGTTGACTAGGGTAGAAACCTTAATAACATGTTCGCTTATCTGAGAAGGATTTTTGAACCTTTTTTGCAGCTCTTCGCAATCATCCTTAATTTCTTTATTCCCTCAACTAGATTGTTTAGAATGGGTTTTGATGACACTTCTAGTCTTAAACCAGAAAAATTTAAAGGGATAGGTTTTTGAGGTGACAAGAACGGTTAGAGGCTTGGCTTGTCACCTTAGGCCTCATAACTGCAATTGAAAAAACACCTCCTTATCCTGCTTCTAAAATTCTTCTGGTCCTCCTTCTGAAACTCCTCTATCTGATTCTGCTACCACCTCTGTTACAGAACCTAAATCTGATAAATCTCCTGAGGAAATTGAATTTCATTGTAGGTTCAGAATACTTAGTTGTCCATCTGACGAACTTTATGAAACCTATAAAAAGTACCAAACTGCCAAAGATTTATGGTATGCCTTAGAAGACGCCTACATTAGAGATAATGAAGGTATCGCCAGATTTACCATTACTGATTTTAATAATTTTAGAATGGTAGATAACATTCCTATAAACGATCAAATCCATCAGTTTCAGAATTTTGTCCTAGAAATTCATAGAAATGGATCAACTTTTGATGAAACCTATCAGGCTACCTGTTTACTGGACAAATTACCCCCTTTTCTGGACCAAATTTGCTCAAGAGCTTAGACGTACCCAGGGAACCCTTAATCTTAGATCGGTATCCAAGCTATTAGAATAGAAGACCAATACCGACTTAGGGAGATTAAACCGTCCATCAACCGATCGAGCATAAACCTGACCGAGATTTCGAACCAAAGCCTTGAGCCTAAACCCAAAGGTAAAAATTTTAAATCTAAGGGTAAAGGCTTTAAGGGTAGGAACCCGAATCGTAACCCGAAACCCAATACCAACCAATCTAGTGGAAATAAGAAAAGGGATGGTTTCTGTTATGTATGTGGTCGAGACAACCATTTTGCTTCAAAATATTTTTATCGAAAGAAAGAGAAAGTTGTCTATAAGAAAGGCCCAAACAATCAGAGCAACAATCCTAAACCTCAGGTCAACATGATTGAGAGTGAACCCTCCAGCTCTACTTTGAGGTCAGTCTCCTTCTGTCACGCCCCGGGATCGAAACTGCGACCCGGGCTCGCCAACAGATCCGCCACCTATGCCAAACCGCATAGGCGAAGCGTTCCTACCTGCAAAAGAACTACAGCTAACAGATATCAGAGCTAAAAGATAAAACTGCTGTAGAATAAAATCAACCACTGTACAACTGAAGATAAAACAACAAGGTCCATCTCCCAAAAATGATAATCATACATTAACCTCGAGTACAAAACTCATAGCTCAACAGGGAGATATCTCAATAAAACATCAGTGTACAAGCTCTCAATACATCATATCCTCACTACATCAGTCTCTCAAAAGAGGAAATAAATACCAATCTACCGACTATACTGAAGATCTCCTCCAAAGGGGGTACCGCTACTCTCCAAAGATGGGTCTGGATCTAGCTCGCTACTCCCTCACCACGCACAGCAACCACAGAACGGCAACACCCGCCAAGACTCTGCAAAACAAAGAGGAGAAAGGACAAAAGGGGGAAAACCCCCAACGGGCGTGAGAACTACGCAATAAGGGTAGTTCTCAGTGGGTATCGCCACTAGGCCCGACGATCTGCCCACCAAGACTACTAGAGGCAAAAGATAACCGATCCAGTAAAACTGAAAGAAGAAGCTGGAAACACTCTACAGCTACCATGCCTCTATCCAAATGCTCAAATGGGGAAATTCTGATGAAGATATGCAACACTCGCACACGAGGTGCTCAATTGACCCAATCGAGCTGACTGCCACATCGGGTCCAGTCAAACCTACGCCCACCTACAACCAACCTCCCGCTGACTGGGCAGGGAATTACGTAGGGCGTCCAAACGGACTAACTCGCTATTGAGTAGTGGCTCATGCAGGCTATAGTCATAATCCATGCTCTCTCTCTCAGAACGGATAGACTCAAGATGCTCAACCTCTCACACATGGTCAAAGAACTCACAACGACCACGGGACCACCGTCAAACCCCGAACGGTTCCCAACAATACAAGCACTGGTCTAAACAAGCTACTAGACTCCACTCGGTCCCCCAGGCACGAGTGTAACAAAAAGTATCTGCATGAATAAACCCAATCGATAGACCAGTAATCACTGGTACTGCCTGCTCTGCTGTCGAACTCAAGAACCCTGCCTTGGTGCCCGGCGCTCAGCACCGTGGGAAAGCCACGCCGGAGTGGCACTCGAGGGGAGCGACCCACACGAGTAAAGTATCACTGTATCAAGCATCACGTATCGAGTACTCTGTAACCACTTTCTCATAATAGCAGGACTGGATCAAGAACTATGATCAAAGTGGGAAACTCCGTCCACTTAACAAAACCCCGATCTGATGCAATAGTACTCAAAAAGGTGAGAAACACCATCCACTAGAACAAATCTATACCCAATCTGATGCAATAGTCAACATCCGGTCAACCGCCCAAAGTCCGCGGTCACCGCAATACCCACAACCCACAATTGGGTAAATTACATCAAGATCCGGTTCAACCGCCTACTGTCCGCGGTTGCCGCAATAACCCACAATCCACAATTGGGTAATTAATCAAGATCCGGTCAACCGCCTACTGTCCGCGGGCGTTGCGCAGCAATAACCCACAATCCCAATTGGGTAATTAATAATGATCCGGTCAACCGCCTACTGTCCGCGGTTGCCGCAATAACCCACAATCCACATCAGCACACCCTGTCGCTGACCTAAGGTCCCAGCTACACTATCCCAAACCTCTGCTCGAACCCGAGCAACATGACTCAAAAGTCTAAATAAAAAGGAGAAAGAAAGCAATCATGGTTTCTCCTAAGTCAAATTCCAATATGTAGTGCAGCAGTAAAAGATGGGCTAACTATATGTCCATACACATATGTCCATACAAGCATGCATTTGTTCCTCAAGTAAGAATAAAGAAAATAAACCTCATGCCAAAATTATCAATGACCATACCTGTCCATAATTCTCAATCCATAATGGCTCCTCAGAGTAGAACCTGCACATAACTACATAATCCTATCCCAATGCATAAACCATCCTCATAAAAGGTTATGTGCTAATATGGCATGATGATTAATCATATAGGGTATCCTTGCCTTAGATAAGCTTCACTAATCATCACAGACTATTTGATTAATACCATTGTCATACTGTGAATAATTCACTTGCAATTTCCATAAAATCCTCATTGTTAAACTTACCGATCAATCCCAGCTATTGTACCATTCACCTGCATGCAATGCTACATATGAAAATTTAGAGAACCGTCCACCGGTTTCCGGGAATAAGGCACCCACCGAAGAAGCTGACAGTCCAAGCCCAACAGCTGAAAACACCAAATAACTCTAATCCCTTGCTCCAATAAGTTCAGCACACCCGAACACTCCTGGCACAATACAAAGTCCACTAATTACACTAGGCTCCCAAATATAGCACTTAAAACCGCATACAACCTCGAATTCTGAACTGTTAAATTATCACCTGCAGATAGTGCCCAAAAAATTCCAATAAAAATATCACAGCAATCCTTGCGTCGATAGCTTCGAAACGGTACCTTGCACGCCCAAATCGGAGTTCGGTAAGTCAAGATAAAAATTCGGCAAGGGGGTACACTCATACAAAAATCTGTATTAAAACTGTACACTGTTCACTGAGAAAACAGTAATTTTCACCTCTGATGAAATCTCAGAAAAATCCAAGAAAAATACGAGCGCGTTCCTTGCGATCTGTAGATGAAAAAGTTGTATAAGCTCGTTTCCGGCTGACGCTTGTGCGCAAAGATATGGCCAAAACACCTCGATGCTGTCCCACAAAGCCAAACAGAAAAGGGGTCACAGTGTTGCCTCGGGATCCGTGCCAAAAACTCGAAACAGGAAAGCGCGATCAATACGAAAGATGAAGCCCTACCTCTTAGGAGTCTGTCGGCGCAAGAATCACTGCAAAATGATCTCGGGGTAGCCCAGGGGAGCAAAACACTGCCACTGCGCCGAAGAAGAACACTAGAAAGCAACATCGCGCCGCACCGTAAAATCCAGAACCTCGGGATGCGTGCTCCTAAAATCGTAGAACTTGGCGGGAAGATCAAGAATTAAGAGTTGAACAAGTCTTCTTCAAGGTGCTCGGGCAGATGGTGCGTGGGCTGAGAGAAAAGAGCCAAAGAAGAGGCTCGGGCTGCCTATTTATAGGCTGAGGAAACAATTGGAAAAATTCCCATGTGTCCCAACTTTCGGGCGCCCGGTCGGTCCGCCCGAATTCGGGCGCGCACAGTGCGGCCCGGCCCGCCAAGTTTCGGGCGCGCACAGTGCGGCCCGGTCCACCACACAGCTCAGTCCACTACTCCCCGGCCCCACTGCACCCGGTGCACCTGCGCCCGCAAATGGCGACGCGACACGTGGCCCGGCAACCCGTGCACCACGCACGTCGCGCCGTGGACCGCGCACGTCGCGGCTGACCCGGGCCGTACGGCCACCTGCCCCGCCGTACGGCCACCTGCCCCGGTCACCCACTCCACCGGTTGCGTGGACCGGGAGCACAACACCGAACCAATCACCTCACGCCACGTGTCCACCGGTCTACCGTGCACCCGGGCCCAATTTCAGTGGACCGCTCCCGCTGAAACGGCCAACCGGAGAGCGCCACGTGGCCCGCCCCCGGTGCACGACCTCCGCGGTGGACCGCGCGCTGCCCGCGCGCCAGCCGCCTGCCCGCGCCTCAGCCGCCTGCCCGCGGCCGCCAAACGCCTGCGAGGCTGCGCCGCCGCGCCGCCGCCGCCTCCGCCGCCCGCGACGCCGCGCCGCCGCGGCCGCCGCCGGCGATCGCCGGAAATACTGTTCCGGCATGAACAGTACCCGCAAGCTCAAAAAAAGTAATAATTAAATAGCCCATCTTGACCGTTTTCGCGCGCTGATTCCAAATCCGGCGTCCATTTTGCCAAATTCCAATCCTATAATTTGCCGGAGGCTCCAGGAAAGGTATTTTTAATCCGAATTCCGCGCGAGCCTAAATTTGATATCCACTCCTCGCATAAACTGTTCTAAACATCCGATGGGGTCCCCGATTACCTACGAGATCCATTTTAAGCCCCGAGTCCATCTCTTGTGTCCAAACTGGCGTGCGAACACGCCGACATGCCAGTAGGCTTCCAGAAGCTGCTGGTCACACTGTAGAAGCCCTGCAAAGATCGGGTCACCACATCCTCCCCACTAGAAGAAAGTTTCGTCCTCGAAACTAAGGCAACTCCCAAGGAGTCCCAGAAAACAGGGGTCAATACTCAACACCGCCGTCTCCAACTCCCAAGTCACCTATCACTCCCCGTGATTACTCCTCAGCAACAACAACAGCAACAACCAGTACGGCATAGCCCGATTGCGCAATTCCCTCACCTCACGAGTCGGAATTCGCAACGGCGTCCCTCGTACTCCAAACTCTCACAGACCCAAAAGGAACGAGTCAAACACGGGCGAGGGGTCCAAACATGACACTCCAGAGCTGAGACGCAGAAAAACCTCAAAAACTCCAACAAAAGGCGGGGGGAAAAGGAACAAACAGCCTGAGTAACACGCTCTAAAATCACTCCCAAGAGCCAGCTCAACCAAAGCGACCCGAATCACATCCACACAAACACCTGCACAGAAAAGGGCCCAAACAAGCAGGGGTTCACACTCGGTCGCCCTCAACACTTAACCACCTAAGTGGATTGCTCAGCCGCAGCCTCATCAAAAGGGATCCTCAGGGACTCAACTCAAACCCTGCACACAAGGATGGCCCCACACAGTGCCAGCTATGGAACCGTCAAACTCGACTCCAATAGCTCTTCTGCTCCAGGCATCCGCCACCACAGTGGCTCTGTCGGGGTGATACTGGATGCTCACAAAATCCAATGGTGGCTCTACAGCCACTACGGGAGGTATCACTATAACTCACAAATCCATCTCCCACCACTGACTAGGTTAGAATCGGCGCTGGTACCAATCTCATCACCCGGTCATCAAGCTCTGCTGGCACTATCCGGTCCAAAAACTCCTCACCCCAACAATGACCGTCGATCTCGGCCAGTCTAAATAGCATCCACTTTGGCCGAATTTCCACCGCCGCCCCTTCGGCTAGAAGAAGTAATCTAGGAAGATATGCTCTCGAAGCTAAACTGCACCACAACGACATGGCAAAAAGCTTCTTCCCCACAGATCTTGTCACACCATATACAAATGCTGCACAAGCTCTAAACACTCAGGGAGGGGGGTAAAACCAAAATATCCTGGAGGATGCCGCTATCAAACCGTTCAAGGCCAACTGAAACACAGAATTCCTCAATCTAGAGGCAACAGGGCATTAGTCAATCCATGGCTTCACTGTACTCGTAATGCCCCTACTGTGTCCTGAACACCATCTAGACAATGCCCTCAGCTGAAATTCCAAATTGGCGCAGGCATCAAACAATAACTGCCGGAATATAGCTCCTTCAAAAGGTTCTAAATAATACCTGGACCTGCCTGGACTCCAATCCCAAAGGGCTCTCACCATCGTGTATCAACGACGTGGCACTAGGTCAAACAGACCCTCTATCCAACAGATCCCTGCACCGGTGCGATCAACTCTCCCAGCTCTTACCGATAATCCAAGTGGTGCTACTGAGGTTGGCGCGGTTTCCAGAACCACGTCAACCGCAATCAAACTCTCCCTAACAGGCGGCATAATCATCAACTCGAGTGGACTCACACCCGGGATTTCGCAGCAAAAGAAATATCCTTTGGTCCCGGCGCCACCATAAGCTCCTCTCACACAGTCGCTAAACCCTGTGTGCTCGAACAATCTCCCCATAACAAGCCTCCTTTGTCTGCCTCGCAAAAGCCACAATCAGCACCCTCTCTGCATTAACCATCCAGTGGGCCGTGCCAACCAATCCCAAGCACTGGGTCAAAACATCGAACTGCACCCATAGCAAGAGGTTTGCTGGTATAACTCATGGTCTCAACGACACTGAACAAAACCCACAAGCCTCCTTCACATGCATAACACGATGGTATTCTGTACCTCTAGTGCACGTGGTAATAACTCTGCCTTTAGTCCATGCGGAAAGCAAAGTGCACTAACTCCGACTGCTGTGATGAAAACACATGCAACAAACCACCCGATCCACTGCCGTGGCGCCCTCCAACCAGGCGGCACAAACTCATCCACACGATGCAAGCGGTTGTCGCTTAGTCCATCAGAAAATATCCAATCAATCACAAGGGAGCACGACCTCTGTTTCTGCTCACGCTGAGGCAACAGATACGATCCTCCGCAGACAACAAAACCACGCTACCGTTGCGCTACTGGATATAGACACTGATACTGCCATCGGGGTCCACCGATCCCCAACATCTCAGAAAACCATCATTGCAACCGTCATAAGACAAAACACCATTAATCATGCAATTCCCTATACATTATCCTTTCTAAGCTCACCCCTCAATCCCATATGATACAATCAAAATATGCAAGTTGTAAATCACAAAGGGTAGAATTCCCTGGGTAAGCTTTGCATTAACCATCCACAAGGATATCCACCACCCAGGAAAGCAAAACGAAAATGCCTCTGCCTGCCGATCTGTCCTCCATCACCTAGCGCCACAGCGCCTCCCTCCAGAACTGCCTCTAGCGGCAGATCCCCATCCAAGGAACTGCAGTGTCCAGCTCCAAACACAATGCCTACTCCGACGAGGCATCCACAGTCCAAAACCCGAACATGAGGGACCGAAAAAGAACTAAAGAGTATCCTGGTGCAATCCACTCCCAATCTCACTTATCCTATGTGCCTCGTCCTCGAAACCTGGAGCACCAGTTCAACAACTGCATAAACTCTCTAGCACAGGGAGGCTCTCAATTGATCACTCCATCACCCCCAACCACGACTCTGCCTCCAAAGGCTCCAAGCTCAATCTTACGAGTCGGGGTGGTTCATCTGCCAAATCTGGCTCACTAAATCAAACATGCCCACAGCTCCTCTGCTGTCAACCATCCACCCTACCTCAGTGCCTTGGCACTAAACATTGGCACGGAGGGGGCACTCGCTCTATTGGCACTACAAAATCCCCCTGCGCAGGGGTACTACATCCTAGTGGTCTCAGAAGGAAAGTACAGTCGGGCTGCCACTGCTCTGACAACTGCGTCACCAAACTAGTGCTCACACTGCCGCTGATATGCCTCTGACAATCCTGTCATCTGGGTTCGGAGTTCTCTGACCTCAATCCGGTATCCGGCCCAAAACCAACCGCTCAAGCTCAACTGCCATGACAGGATGCACAAAGGTCCCAAACCAGCGTCGGGGAGACACCGCTCGCCACGACGAAACCACAAATCAGCACACAACAACGCTCGACCCAATCCAGCGAAAGTCTAGAGCATGTCACCCATTCCATAGCGTTATGTTGTCTGCAGCCAACATAACTACTTAGGAGAAATAAACATGCCAATCACTCATCCCGTCCCTCGGGAGAGGTGCAAAACTCAATCAGGACTCTCGCTAAAATCACGACTCTCACGAAGTCATCCTAGGGTCCAACCACAAGCCTAGGGTTTCTAAGTCCACCATGACCTACAACCTAGGCTCTGATACCACCTAATCTGTCACGCCCCGGGGTCGAAAATGCGACCCGGGCTCGCCAACAGATCCGCACCTATGCCAAACCCGCATAGGCGAAGCGTCCTACCTGCAAAAGGAACTACAGCTAACAGATATCAGAGCTAAAAGATAAAACTGCTGTAGAATAAAATCAACCACTGTACAACTGAAGATAAAACAACAAGGTCCATCTCCCAAAAATGATAATCATACATTAACCTCGAGTACAAAACTCATAGCTCAACAGGGAGATATCTCAAATAAAACATCAGTGTACAAGCTCTCAATACATCATATCCTCACTACATCAGTCTCTCAAAAGAGGAAATAAATACCAATCTACCGACTATACGAAGATCTCCTCCAAAGGGGGTACCGCTACTCTCCAAAGATGGGTGGATCTAGCTCGCTACTCCCTCACCACGCACAGCAACCACAGAACGGCAACACCCGCCAAGACTCTGCAAAACAAAGAGGAGAAAGGACAAAAAGGGGGAAAACCCCAACGGGCGTGAGAACTACGCAATAAGGGAGTTCTCAGTGGGTATCGCCACTAGGCCCGACGATCTTGCCCACCAAGACTACTAGAGGCAAAAGATAACCGATGCAGTAAAACTGAAAGAAGAAGCTGGAAACACTACAGCTACCATGCCTCTATCCAAATGCTCAAATGGGGAAACTCTGATGAAGATATGCAACACTCGCACACGAGGTGCTCAATTGACCCAATCGAGCTGACTGCCACATCGGGTCCAGTCAAACCTGCGCCCACTACAACCACCCCGCTGACGGGCAGGAATACGTAGGGCGTCCAAACGGACTAACCCGCTATCGAGTAGTGGCTCATGCAGGCTATAGTCAAATCCATGCTCCTCTCTCTCAGAACGGATAGACTCAAGATGCTCAACCTCTCACACAATGGTCAAAGACAACACAACGACACACGGGACCACCGTCAAACCCGAACGGTTCCCAACAATACAAGCACTGGTCTAAACAAAGCTACTAGACTCCACTCGGTCCCCCAGGCACGAGTGTAACAAAAAGTATCTGCCTGAATAAACCCAATCGATAGACCAGTAATCACTGGTACTGCCTGCTCTGCTGTCGAATCAAGAAACCTGCCTGGTGCCGGCGCTCACACCGTGGAAAGCTACTCCGGAGTGGCACCGAGGGGACGCGGGGAGCGACCACACGAGGTAAGTATCACTGTATCAAGCACACTGTATCGAGTATCTCTGACCACTGTCTATAATAGCAGGACTGGATCAAGACTATGATCAAGTGGGAACTCCGTCCACTAACAAAACCCGATCTGATGCAAATAGTACTCAAAAAGTGGGAAACACCATCCACTAGAACAAATCTGATACCCAATCTGAGCAATAGTCAACATCCGGTCAACCGCCAAAGTCCGCGGTAACGCAATACCCCACACCCCACAATGGGTAAATTAATCAAGATCCGGTCAACCGCTACTGTCCGCGGTTGCCGCAATAACCCACAATCCACAATTGGGTAAATTAATCAAGATCCGGTCAACCGCCTAAGTCCGCGGTTGCCGCATAACCCACAATCCACAATTGGGTAAATTAATCAAAGATCCGGTCAACGCCTACTGTCCGCGGTTGCCGCAAAAAACCCACAATCCAACATCAAGCACACGTCCTCTGACCTAAGGTCCCAGCTACACTATCCCAAACCTCTGCTGACACCCGAGCAACATGGCTCAAAAGGTCTAAATAAAAAGGAGAAAGAAAGCAATCATGGTTCTCCTAAGTCAAATTCAAATGTTAGGGCAGCAGTAAAGATGGCCTAACTATATGTCCATACACATATGTCCATACAAGCATGCATTTGTCCTCAAGAAGAATAAAGAAAAATAAACCTCATGCCAAAATTATCAATGACCATACCTGTCCATAATTCTCAATCCATAATGGCTCTCAGAGTAGAACCTGCAAAACCCATAACCTCTTATCCCAATGCATATAAACCATCCTCATAAAAGCGTATGTGCTAATATTGGCATGATGATAATCATATAGGTATCCTTGCATTAGATAAGCTTCACTAATCTAAACATGACGATTTGTATTATACCATTGTTCATACTGGGAATAATCACTTGCAA